>CAUYQU010032700.1:0-42312 GCA_963574635.1 Cheracebus regulus | reverse complement strand
CATCAAAAAATCTGGAGACAACAGATGCTGGAGAAGATGTGGAGAAACTGGAACACTTTAACACTGTTGGTGGGAGTGTAAATTAGTTCAACCATTGTAGAAGACAGTGTGGCAATTCCTCAAGGACCTAGAAATAGAAATTCCATTTGACCCAGCAATCCCATTACTGGGTATATACCCAAAGGTTTATAAATCATTCAATTATAAAGACACATGCACATGTATGTTCATTGCAGCACTGTTTACAATAGCAAAGACCTGGAACCAACCCAAATGCCCATCAATGATAGACTGGAAAAGGAAAATGTGGCACATATACACCATGGAATACTATGCAGCCATAAAAAACGATGAGTTTATATCCTTTGTAGGGACACAGATAAATCTGGAAACCATCATTCTCAGCAAACTGACACAAAACAGAAAAATATCAAACACTGCATGTTCTCACTCATAGGCAGGTATTGAATAATGAGAACAGATGGACACAGGGAGGGGAGCATCACACACTGGAGTCTGTGGATGGGGGCTACTGGAGGTACAGTGGGGGGTGGGGAGTTTGGGGAGGAATAACATGAGAAGAAATGCCAGATATAGGTGATGGGGGGATGGAGGCAGCAAATCACCTTGCCATGTAAGTTCCTATGAAACAATCCTGCATGATCTGCACATGTACCCCAGAATCTAAAGTACAATTAAAAAAGAAAAAAACCTCTCAATAAACTAGGTATTGATGGAACATATCTCAAAATAATAAGTGCTATTTATGACAAACCCACAGCCAATAGCATAAAGAGTGGGCAAAAGCTGTAAGCATTCCCCCCTGAAATCCAGTACATGACAAGGATGTCCTCTCTCACCACTCCTATTCAAAATAGTATTGGAAATTCTGGCTTAGGCAATCAGGCAAGAGAAAGAAATAAAGGGTATTACTATAGGAAGAAAGGAAGTAAAATTGTCTCTATTTGCAGATGACATGGCTTTATATTTAGGAAAGCCCATTGTCTCAGCCCCAAAACTGCTTGAACTGATAAGCAACTTCAGTAAAGTCTCAGGATACAAAATCAATGTGCAAAAATCACAAGCATTCCTGTACACCAACAATAAGCAAACAGAGAGCTAAATCATGAATGAACTCCCATTTATAATCCCTACAAACATATTAAAATACCTAGGACTGCAGCTAGGAAGGAATGTAAAGGACCTCTTCAAGGAGAACTACAAACCACTGCTCAAGGAAATAATAGAGGACACTAAAAAATGGAAAAACATTCCATGCTTATGGATAGGAAGAATCAATATCATGAAAATAGCCATACTGCCCAAAGTAATTTATAGATTCAATGTTATTCCCATCAAACTACCATTAACATTTTTCACAGAATTAGAAAAAACTATTTTAAATTTCATGTGAAATAAAAAGGAACCCACATAGCCAAGTCAATCATAAGCAAGAAGAACAAAGCTGGAGGTATCATGCTACCTGATTTTAAACTATATTACAAGGCTACAGTAACCAGAACAGCACAGCACTGGTACCAAAACAGATATATAGACCAATGGAGCAAAACAGCTCAGAAATAACACCACACATCTACGGCCATCTGATCTTTGACAAACCTGACAAAAACAAGCAATGGGGAAAGGATCTACTATTCAGTAAATGGTGGTGGTAAAACTGGCTAGCCATATCAGAAAACTGAAACTGGATCCCTTTCTTACACCTTAAACAAAAGTTAATTCAAAATGAATTAAAGACTTAAGTCTTTAAATGTAAAAGCCAAACCATAAATACCATAGAAAAAAACCTAGGCAATACCATTCAGGACATAGGCATGGGCAAAGACTTCAAGGCAAAAATCTCAAAAGCAATTGCAGCAAAAGCCAAAAGTGACAAATGATATCAAATTAAACTGAAGACCTGCCACAGCAAAATAAACTATTGTCATAATGAACAGGGAACCTACAGAATGGGAGAAAATTTTTGCAATATACTGATCTGACAAAGGTCTAATATCCAAAATTTACAAGGAACTTAAACATATTTACAAGAAATAAAAGCCATTAAAAACTGGGCAAAGGATATGAAAAGACACTTCTCAAAAGCAGACATTAATGTGGCCAAAAACCAGGAAAAAAAGCTCAACATCACTGATCCTCAGAGAAATGCAAATCAAAATCACAATGAGGTACTATCTCACGCCAGTCAGAATGGCAATTTTTAAAACATCAGGAAACCATAGATACTGGTGAGGCTGTGGAGAAATAGGAACACTTTTACACTGTTGGTGGGAATGTAAATTAGTTCAACTATTGTGGAAGACAGTATGGCAATTCCTCAAGGATCTAGAACCAGAAATACCATTTGATCCAGCAATCCTATTAGTGGGCATATACCTAAAGGAATATAAATGATTCTGCTATAAGGAGACATGCACACATATGTTTATTGCAGCATTATTTACAATAGTAAAGACAGAGAACCAACCCAAATGTCCACCAATGATAGATTGGATAAAGAAAATGTGGTACACATACACCACGGAATCTTATACAGCCGTAAAAACAAAGGATATAATGTCTTTTGCAGGAACATGGATGAAGCTGGAAGCCCTCATCCTCAGTAAACTCACACAGGAACAGAAACCAAACATCACGTGTTCTCACTCCTAAGTGGGAGTTGAACATTAAGAACATATGGACACGGAGAGGGGAACAATGCACACCAGGAGCTGTTGAGGGGTTGGGTGTGAGGGGAGGGAATTTAGAGGATGGATTGGTAGGTGCAGCAAACCACCATGGCACATATATACTTATGTAAAAAACTGCACATTCTGCACATGTATCCCACTTTGTTTTTTAGAAGAAATGAAGAAAAAAATTCCACTTTATATTTAATTATTGAATAGTAATAAAATAAATCTGGTTACTAAAGAGAGCATGACATTTTAGACATATTTTTCTGGGTCAGGAATGACAATATTAAAAGTTCAACCTAGTTGAAGAAAGATAAATATGTCAATAATAAACACAGTATTAACTTTTTATTATAGTAGCAATAAACTTTCATTAGAGAATCTGAAAGGACTAGTTATATATTTAAATACATCTTTTAGATTTTCTGAGGGTTTGAGTGTTTAAAAGTATATTAATTTTTATTATCTTAGCAATAAGCATAGATAAATAGAATTTAAAATCAATAAATTAGTTTAGGTAGATACTAGATCCTGATTAAATATCAAGGCAATTTGGTAAGCTCATACATACTGTGTACTCCTTTTATTCCATGTACACTCATTTGTATGTGTGTGTGTGTGTGCACTACCTATGTGTTTTTCTCATAGTGAAATGTACTTGTTCATAGAAAATTGTGCTCTTGGGTCACCTGGTACCTCAGAAAGAGAATTCTGAGATGAGTATAAATCTAAAAGCTATGGTAGAAACGTAAAGTTGCTTATCTTACACAAGATTTTGCTTTAAAGCTATATTTTATATCTTTTTTGTTAAATTCTACATACAATATAAATAGACAAGTAGAAGTCTTAAAAGATGCCAATACAGTTATTTTTATAATAAATACTCGAATCCTACAAAAGGTTCAAACAGAATTCTCTGAGTCCACTTTCTATTAATGCATCAGAAAATGGTATGTGCTGTGGCCTATGCTTTCACACAGACCTTCTGGAAATGTACATTCAGATGAACTCATATTTTATTCTAAGCTTTCATCATCTCAATCAAAAATCAAATTCTAGATGTTCTGTGGGAAGCATGAGTAAATGTTGCAGTGTATACAATCTATCTTCAAAATGCTATTCCAGCTGGCCACACCCCCAAAAGTGTTTATAGATTGAACTCTCATAATTTGGAACACATAAATAATGCCATTCACAGTGGTTTGCTTTCAGGCTAGTCTTCGAATCCACTTAACCCAAAATGTAATTTAAAAGTTGATTCTAATCTCCATATGTAACTACTTTTTATGGGAAAATCCATCAATATGTCTTTCTCACTGAAGCACTAATGTCAAACTCGTTATTATTTTACTTTTTGAGTCTTTTAAACTTTTGAAAAGAGGTTGCAAACACTCTACTTGGTGTGGTAGAGTAGATTCTTTTTCAGCAAATACTCTCTACTTAATGTGTCCCCATCCATGGGAAGAGTATACTTCCTTATTCTATTGATGTTAGTTGTTGGATCTCCTTAGGAAGAGTGCACTCTCCTCCCTACTTGACTCAGGGCTTGCCCTTCTGACTTGCTTTGGTAAGTGCATGGGCTCCATGCAGGGCCTTTAAAGATGCTTGCCATCCTCAATATTTGCCATTGTCTTGGGAGACCACACATATACCCTGAGAAGATCCTACCCTTCCGTTCTTGGCCCCAGAATGAAATATGTAGAGCAAAGGCACCCAGGAACCCATAGATGTAGAAGTAAGAAATCATTATTAATGTAGTTTGTCACTGGTCTTTTGTGGCTGTTATGAAGAATTACTAAAACACATAGAACCACTTACAAACCTATGTGGGATGCCTCAAAATGACTACAAGTTTGAAAAAAAAATACTACAAGATCTGTGTGGAAGTTAAGGGCATAAAATTTTGCATGTAAAAGGAACCATCCTCAAAATTTTATTACTTAAATTGGTCCCCATTCTTTAAAAAAGAAGGTAGTGAATTAAAAATCAAAGCAACAATCCATTTTTGAAAATACGTCTTTCTTCCCCATTTCGTTGCTATAACTGGTTCTACCACAAATGACCAAGGGGAAGATGAACAATGAAAGAAAATGAATGATAGTCGTTTTAAAACATTAACCAATGAGAATAAAATTAATGAAAGAAATAATGGTATATTGGTGTAGTAAAGAAACAGGGGCTCTGAAAACAAAAAGATGGAAAGTAACCAGTAGTCAAGAAATAAAAGAAAAAATGGTGACATGAAGTTTAGATAGAAATTGGGCAAAAACAATGAAGGAAATATTATAAAATTATGAAGGCACATGCAATATTACTTCCGGGAAAGCAAGAAAAATATTACAACTCAAAGTTTTATGCCAAATGACTCTGAAGAAGAGAGAAAGCCCTTTAAGTAAGCTTAAGAAGGGTTTACCATCACCAGAGGGGAACATTGTTGCTCACCGCTGTAAAGTTTTTTACAATGAGGTTAGAAAGAAAAGGTATATTGGGATATCTCTGATGGCATATAAGGAATATCCAGAAAAACAAAGTGTCTAGGTCTTAGACTCATTATTTGTGTCATACTACTTTTCTAGGAACGATTTTGCTTCAAATCACACTGTGACTACTAAGAAAGAATTGGTATTTTATTTCCATGAGCAAGTCATCTATTTCATTGGTTGCTAAGAAGGCATCAACAATCAATAATAAGCACCAACAGTTAGTGCATTTAAAGGCATACTGATGAGCTAAGGACATTCATTTTTAAAACTTGATGCTGATAGTTATTCAGATGTTATAGAATTGAAAGCCAAACAAGTATAAAAACAGAACATTCCTGAGAGATTTGTGGGGAAATGTGATTGTCCTATACTTTTACTAATTTTGACATGATGCATCACAAATTTCCCCAGGTAACTTGTCTAAAAGTTTGTTTTTGCCAGAAAATAATACATGGATTTTTATTTATCAGACGAAATCTTCTCAAGAGAAATAATGTAAAAACAAATTCCATTTGATTGTTGCTTTTTTATGACAAACTAGAATTTGCTTCACGTTTCAGGTATTCTTTCAAATAAAAACTCACACTTCAGGCATTCCCTAGCTCTTCCCCAAATTTATATATTTTAGACTAGAATTAACAAAATGAGAAACACATTTAATTTGCATAGGTGAATGTACAGAAATTTGGAACGTTCTACTCTTTCTACATGAAGTTAAAATTAATTGTGTATAATTGTAAATAAATGCCTATGTTTTAACTTTTCTGAAAAACACATAAGTAGTAGAAATAACTATTAATCTAAATATAGAATTTTTTTTTCAGTTATTATGATGACAATGTATAGAGATAAATTGAGTGAATTGTAGTTACGGTACTTCAATGGTCAGATATCATTGTATTTCCCTGAATGATTTTCTCATCTGTATGTCAAAAGGCCAGAAATTGTAACATTTATAATAATTAATTAAGGTTTTCCTCAAAAGTTACTATTGTTGCTGAATTTTTTCTGTTAAATGTCTGATTTTCAAAAAGTTCCATTGAGGTATAATTGACATAAGATAAAACAACATATTTAAATCTGAAAGTTGATGAGTTTTGACATATGTATGCACCCATAATCCTATCACCACAAATTATAAAAATGAACATGTTCAAAACCTGCAAAGTTTGCTTGTATCACTTTTTAATCAAGAACCTCTACCCATTCCCCAGACAAACACTGCTTTGCCTATTGTAACTATAAATTAGTTTGCATTTTCTAGAATATTATATAAACAGAATATAGTTCTCACTTAGTATCTGCAGGCAATTAGCTTCAGAACTCCCAAAGGTACTAACATCCATAAATACTCAAATCTCTTATGAAAAATAGTGTAGTATTTCCATTTAACCTATGCACATACTCCTGTATACTTCAAATCCTCTCTAGGTTACTTATAATACCCAATAAAGTGTAAGTGCCATGTAAATAGTTGTTATCCTGTATTTCAAACTTTGCATCATTTTCTATTATTGTATTTTTTAATTGTTTTCTTTTTCCAAATATTTTTCATCTTCAGTTGGTTGAATCCACAGATGTAGAACTTATGCATACAATGGAGCAATTGTAATAAATTATATATTATTTATGTTACTCAGCATAATTATTTTGAGAATCATTTGTTATATGTTTTGACAAATTGGTTTTTATATTGATGAGTTACTCCATCATAAGTATATGTCAAACTGTGTGTATCAATTTCCATTTGATGTACATTCAAGTTGCTTCTTATTTTGGGTATTACAAATAATGCTGCTATGAATATTCCTGGGCAAACCTTTGTATAAGCACCTGCCATCATTTCTCTTGAAAATACCCAAGAGGTTAATGGTTGTATCATATTACTAGCATACATTTAGCTTTTTAAGAAACTGTCATCTTGTTTTCCAAAATAGTTATGTCATTTGACATTCCTGCCAGAAGTGTATGATAGAAAATATGTGACCTTAGGTTAGGAAAATATTTCTTAGACATAACATCAAAGTATGACTCATTTTGTAAAATGATGATTTGGACTTAATCACAATTTTAAAATTGTGGGGTTTTTTTGGAAGAGTAGAAGACATAGGCTGAAAGAAAATATTTGAAAATAACAGGTAAAGGACCTATATCCAGAATACATAGTGAATTCTCAAGACTTAGTAAACATAAATAAGGCAAGTTAAAACAAAGTGGACAAAATCACTAAGGCATTTCACCAAAAGGGCACATGGATGCCAATTACATACATAAAAAGATATCAAACATTATTGGCTACTAGGGATTTGCAAATTAAAGTTGCAATGAGATATCATTGCATGCCTATATTTTTAATATAGCCATTATATTAAAGGGGCTATATGAAAAAAACCTGAGAATACCAAGTGCTAATATGGTTATAGAATAACTGAAACTGTCATACATTATTTGTAGTAATTATTTGGGAGAGAGCAAAATGGCATAGATATTTCGAAATATTGTTGTGGTTTCTAACAAACTTAAGCGTGTACTTACTCTATGACTCAATTATCTTATACCTTAGATATTTACTCAACAGAAATGAAAACAAATGTTTATTAAAAACCTTGTATGGGAATATGTATAGCAGTTTAATACATCATTTCCCAAATCTAGAAACAATGCAGCTGTTCTTTCAATGATGTTTATATAAAGAAGCTGTGCTATGTCCATAAAATGTACTACTGTGTGTTAAGCAATAGAAAGAAACAAGCTTGATACATAGAACAATAGTTCTGTATTGTACATGTGTTAAGCTAAATGAAAGAAGCCAGATTCAAAGGATACTTATTGAGTAATCCTGGAAAAGACAAAATTATAAGAACAAGCAATTAGTTGCCAAGGGTTAGGAGAAGAGGAAAGATCTGGCTGCCAAGAGAGTAGCTAGCATAAATGAATATTTCTGGAGCCTGTTGTTGCTGTTCTGTGTCTCAGTTATGGTGGTGATTACATGACTGACATTGTGAAAACTTATAGAACTACACATCAAAAAGTGGATTTTACCATAAGTAAATTTTAAAATCCATTAAGAAAATCCTGTCTTTTGACCCATAGATTTTAAAAATATAATAAACGTATTTCCATTTGATTTTTACAATTTATTTTTATTAAGAAATTCATTTCTATCTCAGGTTTATAAATATATTTAAAATTTTTGTTTTGTTTTTCACATGTAAATCCTTCACTGAAGGATTTTTATTTTTTAATGAATGAATGAATGAATTTATGTTTGAGACAGGGTCTCACTCTGTCAACCAGGCTGGAATGCAGTGGTACAATCTCGGCTCACTGCAGCCTTGACCTCCTGGTTTCAAGTGATCCTTCCCACCTCACCTTCTAAATAGTTGGGACCACAGGTACACTACCACACCTGGTTAATTTTTGGATTTTCTTGTAGATAGAGGGATTTTGCCATGCTTCCCAGGCTTCTCTCAAGCTCCTGGACTCAAGTGATCTGCTTGCCTCAGCCTTCCAAAGTGCTGGGATCACAGGCACAAATCTCCTCATCTGGCCTTGTTTCTTAAATATTTTAACCAATTAAAAGATTTGAATCATACTTAGAACATGTAGTAAATTAGTTCTGCCTTCTAAATGTTTTAATTACTTCACAGTCTATTCTTTAATGTACTTATTAGATGATAGACTTTCTTATGTGGCTTGTGTATTTTTCCATTGTATTTTTGATTGGTTATTGTCCTTATATAGGAAAATTCAGCTATATGTACACATTCGCTCATGTGTATTTGCAGGATTGAGATAATCTATTGAGAAGGTATTTGCTTTCTACTAATCCTTTGGGTTGCATTATCACTTTTAATCTTCAGTACAAATCTGAAAAACAGATATTTCCCTCTGTTCTTCAGGTGAAGAAACTTATGGCCATTAGAAGTAAATAACTTTCAAAAGATCCTATTCTGTAAATGATGATGCTCAGGCTAACACCAGGCTTATTTGTTTTCAAAAGTTTTTTTTTTTCCTCTACAATTATTACTATTTCTATTACCTATTACTGATTCTAGGTGTGTTTTTATTTGTACTTCAAAAGCTGATGCCATAAGCATGTGAAATTAATTTTGCATCTTGTATTTTATTAAACATTTTTCTTTCATGTCATATTACATTATTAGAACTTTCAAAACTATATCAAAAATTGTATAAGCAAACTTCTTTATATTTTATAGACAAGGATGGATTATGCTATACAAGTGTTTATCACTCCCTAAAGATTTTTCTTTTTTCATAATAAAATATAAATGCCTTACATTTTAGGCCTTACATGAAGAAACTACATTTCACTGATCAAATAGACTATTATTAAGTAATTGAAATGAAAAAAACTATTGATTCACATCACATGTCTGCATTTCATATGTGCAGTTCTCAATGAATGAAGTCAGATATGACTTATCTATGCCTTGCTCTCTGGCATCTCTCTCATCCTCTCCATTTGTCCACTCTGCTGCACACCTACTGTCCTCTTTAACGTGCCTTACACAAGATGCTTTTTCATGCAGCTGGGCCTACACACAGGCAGTCTCTACAGCATCAAAATCCTAGGCACTGTTCTTATATGCCTGTTTTTTCTTTCTTCCAAACTTAGCTGAAATACTACATCGTTAGAAAAGTCCTTCATGACCACACAAGTCCAATCTATTCCATCATATTACTCTCCATTACAATCTATCTACATCCTGCTAATTCCTTCTGCCATTTTTCATTAATGAAAACTAAACATAAAGCTATAAAAATACTGATACACACATTATAAAAAAGTATATTATTATTATTATTCTAAAATAACATAATTTCTATCTTCTTTTGATACAGTTTTCTGTCAGGCTGCAGAATCACTTGAAAAAATGTCAGGTTAGGCAATTAAGCAATATCGAGAGAAATTTCAGAAATAAGTAAAATAGCTTCATTAAGCACTGCAACAGATAGAATGGCATGGACACTTTACACTGCATAATTTGAATCTAAGCTGCTAGCAAATGACTTTCATGGATATGGTAAAGAAAGCCATATAAAGTGATTCTCAGATGTTAGCATGCATCAGAATGAAAATCTAAAACCTTAGTTTGAGCTCAAATGCCAGAGTTTCTAATTAGGTGGGTCTGGCGTAAGAGCTGAAATTTTACTTTCATAGCAAGTGCCTAGGTGATACTGTTTTTTCTAGTCTGTGGACCACACATTGAAAATCACTATAATATTGACAGTGGCAGAAGGCAGATAAATTCCTAGGCAGAAAGGGGTGGGTCCTTGTTGAAACCTGATCTTCAAGTCAAAAACAGCCCCAAAACCAAGCTGCTAGTTTGGGATAGATACCTCAACCAGAGTCAGAAATTCCTGGATGCCTTTTATCCAATCCAATGGTGCTTTCTCCAGGCTCGCAGATGGATCAATCAGCATACACTACCTCATTCTGAGCCCCAAAAAACCCCCAACTCAGCCACACTTTGGAACTACTGGCCTTCAGTGGGGACTATGCACTTCAGTTCCCCTCTCCACTAAGAGCTGTTCTGTTGCTCAATAAAACTCCACTGCCTTGCTCACTCTTCGATTGTACACATAACCTCATTTTTCTTGGATGTGGGACAAGGAACTGGGAGGCCTACTGTTCTTATATGCCAAAGGAACTATTATACCACTGTAGCCCTCCTGCCCCAGCCCTCCTGCTCCATGCAACAGGAAGCTGTGGTGGGGTGTGCCAGCCCAGGAGCCACAGGCCAGAAAGAGCAATGGGACCAAAAGAGCTGGGACACGTCCCACTTGCCAAAGTGTGTGGATGACAGAAACAAATGAGCTGCAACACAAATGAGCTGTAATGTTTCCTGGGGGTCCAGACCTCAGGATTCTCGGAGCCAGAGCTGTAATATGCTGTAACACCTCTTTTGGGGAACCATGACTTCTAGGGTTTCTGAGTTTTTTGAGCACCACCACGCTCTGTTTGTCCAGACACCAGCGCCCAAGATGGAAGCTGCTTGTGGTATAGCCTGCTCTAGCTGCAGCCTCTCTCGTAGCCAGTACCTGTAATGGCCTGGAACTATCGGCCAAACTGAAGCAGCCAGTACACCTGGCTTGTCTTTGGCAGGTGTGAGATCAAGGCGAGTGTGTGATCCAAGCATAGTTTGCCAGGCCAAATGAGTAGAGCAAGCCCAGTGGGCCTGAGTGAAAATCCAGCAGGAGGCGACTTCTGCTGTGGAGGTTTCTGGCTGGCAAAGGTGAACCAAAAATATCCTGCCTCATTTCAGAGTAAATATTAGAGAGGAGGAAGGAAAATAGCACCTTCTGAATTCAGGACAGAGGGAGAGGAAGCCAGAAATTGTCACTTAAGGGAGCAACAGGGGCCCAGGAATAAAAATTCCAAGATTAATTATTGACTGACATTTTTATTGATGATATTTTAAAATCATTGAATGTATGAACCGATAAAATTGCCACTCAAGAAAATGAAAATATATTGTTTGGGATATATTCAAGTATAATTCCTTAGAAACATATATAAATATTTATTTTATTCCTCACTCTCATCCCACCCCTCCCCCATCGAGTTCTTAAAGTTCAGTATCCCTCCCCCATCGAGTTCTTAAAGTTCGGTATCTCACTTTGTATGTATTTGTGTCCTCACAGCTTAGCTTCCACTTATAAAAGCATACAGTATTTGGCTTTCCATTCCTGTTATTTCACTTAGAATAACAGCCTCCTCTCTCTCTATATATATACACACACATATACATATTTGACATATATTTAAAAATACATATCAAGGAACTATACTGGAATATATCTTAAACAATATATTTTCATGAGTGTCAATTTTATCAGTTCATTCATTCATATGCCTTGTTGTCTGGCATCGGCATACCAGAGGATACTTGACTTAAAACATTGAGCAGAACACTTCCTCACCAATATTAGATTTAATCAATTTTCAATACATTTTAAAAGTTTATATAATCATTAGTGTTTGTATTCATGTGCAAAATACTCTAAAGAACTATTACAAAATTTAATTTAAATCCAATTTTTGAGCAATTCTGATTTTAACACTTTTTCCATAAATAAGAGACAGCTCCACCTCTCTGTATGTGTCATTATTTAAAAGCTTTACCTCATTCCCAGAAAGGTAAAATGGAAAGTCTGTGAAATTAAAGTAGAAATACATGACCTCTACTTTTTTCACTGGGATATTTTGAAGGTTAATGAGATTTTCACTTGTTGCATATTTGATGTCTTTTGATAAGGGAAACTATATAAACATTAAATATTACTCTAAGCAAAGTGTTCATTAGTGCTTTGTTTTTCATTAATATTTGCCACAACCAAATTGACATTGAGTGGACTCTACAGAATGTTTGGCAACTGCTTGTTTTTTGACAAAGTCATGTCAATATATAGATGAATTCTATTTTCACAGGAACCCCAACAAAGTTATAGTCAAGATTAAAATTTGGGTATGAAATAACTATTAATGTGTAAAATACCTTCAGGAATTTATGCAGTAATGCAAAGCTGTAATGAACTGCCATAAAAGCTAACTAAACTATAAAACTACTCAGAAAAATAGAATTGGATAGATTATTATGATGACCATTGGCAATCTCATGTAATTGTAGTATAACAATAGCAAAGGGAATATGTTTCAATTGCACAATGTATAATTTTTAGAATGAGGAAATCTGGCCAGGAAGAACTTTTAATGTTTATATTTCCTTTGGGAAAAGTGGTGTTTGTTATTGTTAAAGCATATAGAAGTCCAATGACAGATTGTAAAAAAGTGTGTGTGTGTGTGTGTGTGTGTGTGCATACACACACACACATAAGGGTGAAACTGAGAGTCATGAAGGAGAAGCTGTGTAGGTGGACTGAGCTAGCAATCTAAGGCATAACTTGCTTGATCTTTGCTTTAAAATTGATTTGAGATTAATGATTTTAAATCTATTTTTAAAAAGAAAATTGCAGCTTCCATAAAAATGTGAACTGCTCTTACTTCATTTTCTCAATATCTGTTTATTGATGGTAAACCATGAAGGTGAAAGATCTTAGGCATTAAAGATGTAGCAACAGACAACACAATATCAGTGCATCCACAGGGCTCTGCTTATATTGTATTAGGGGAGCAGACAATGTTTTAAAATATTTTTTAGGGTAATACATTTTATTACCCTAAAATTTTAATATAAAATGGAGGTATTTAGATAGTAGAGACTGAGAATGTGTCATTTTTAAAATTATTTTATTAATTTGTTTAAATTCAATAGCTTTTGGGATACAAGTATTTTTTGGTTAAACAGATGAATTCTATAGTGGTGAATTCTGAGATTTTAGTACGCCTGTCACCCAAGCAGTATACGCTGTACCCAGTGTGTAGTCTTCTATCCCTCACTCGCTTCCCACCTCCCCCTCCATGAGTTCTTGAAGTTCAGTATCTCACTCTGCATGTGTTTGGGTCCTCACAGCTTAGCTCCCACTTAAAAGTGACAGCATCCAGTATTTGGTTTTCCATTCCTGAGTTATTTCACTTAGAATGATAGCCTTCAGCTCCATCCAAGTTGCTGCAAAACACATTATTTCATTCAAGAAGGTGTCATTTGAAGAGAATGACAAAGGCAGGCATCCTTGAGATAGTGACATTTGAGTAGAGATCTGAAAGTGGGTGACAACATAATTATGAAAAGAGATATCTAGTCAGAGAAAACAGAGGAGCATGAGTGTAAGAATACCTGCTTCTTTCAAAGAATGGTAATATAGCCTAGGTGATCAGAAGAGTGTCTGGAGGGAATGATGGCATAGGCCAAGTCATGTAGGCACAGAACACATACTGTTGGCCATATAACAATTTAGATTTTCATCTGTATTAAATGTAAATCCATCGAAGGGTTTTGAGCAACAAAGTGACATTATTTGACTTATTTACATGTGAGAAAAGAAATAAAATATTTTATCTGAATGTGAAAAGTTGCAGATTTAAGTAACTTTCTTGGAATATAGACACACACTGTTAAACCTACTAAGCTGCTAATGTAATCCTGATAAACTATTAATTCAAAATAATACTTAAATCCATTTTACCTAATGGGAAAAAATAACTTGGTATATGCCAAGTATGTCCTCTAAATAGCTTATTTTATTCTTTCTATAAAACACAAGATCGACACACAGTTTTAATAGCCATAATAAAATGGACACATATGTATTATCTACCCAGTTTATATTAAAGCCCCAATGTCCCCTTTCAGAGATATTTTATGGCTTTTGGTAAATATATTTCAAAGAATATTGCATTGTCTGATGCTGTACATGGAACATTTAACATGCATTTTTAATATCCTGACACTTGTATATAAAATTCGAGTTTCATAAGTGAACTTCCTAACCCATGATTTTACTAAATTGATTTATTAGTTCTAGTCATTTTTCTAGCTTGCTTATGATTGTCTATATGAAGAATACTATTATCTGCAAATGGGTACAGTTTTATTGTTATGCTCTAATCTTTATGCATTTTATTATTTCTCTTGTCTGCTTGTGATGACTATTACCGCCAGAAAATGTTGATAAGAAGTAATATGATCAGCCACTCTTTCCTGCTTTCTTGACGTTAGGGGTAATTTGTTCACTTATTCATTATTAACTATTTTGTGAGTGTAGTTTTTAGATACCTTCATTGAATTGAAGAAGTTTCCTTCTATTGTTATGTTTCTGAGGATATTTATTATGAAAAAAATTTAATTTAATCACATTTTCCTCTTCATCTCTTCAGATCATCCAAATGGAGGTTTCCTTTCCTTAACTGTGGGTCACATTTATCTGGTTCTTTTATCCCAAGTAATTTTGGACTGTAGTCTGTACACCATGAATGCTGTGTTAAAAAGACTAAATTCAACTTTGTTTTGTGTGTTCTTCTATGAAGACTGTTGATTTTGGTTGGTCCATTTGTCTTAGCAGGCATTTTCTTGGCTATACTCAAAGGAAAAACTCTGTCTCTGGGGTAGAAGCTTATATCTTAATTCAGTTATTTTATTTCCAGAAAGAGTGTGCTTAGTACATTTGTAATTCATGGGTCAGAAAAGTATTTGGAAAAAAATGTGTGCACAGTATATGGAGTTTCCAATATATATTTCTTCTTTTATTTGGATTTAAAATTCATGTTCTAGAAAAAATGTATATATTACACTCTGCCTCTAATTCTTCAGACCAGAAAAATTATGGGATTTCTATTAGTGTTTCATCCCTTATAGAATGCACTGTCTCTAGCTAGCCCTCAGGCTAAAAGGTGGAAAAACATGTAACAATATCTTTTCTTCTCGTTACTTCTAAGTGCTGATTGGCCTTCAGAATCTGCCTGTCTTCAGATAGTTTTGTGTCCCCATGTGTTTGTATGTGAGTGCATTTTTATAAAACATATTTGCTAACTGTGTAATGGCTGAGTCTGGTAGAAACAACTCAGTCAGATAAGAAGCAAAATGTCTTTTTTCATTTCCATTTAGTCTACTGACTTTAATTATTTATTTAGCTGTATATTTTTTGAGGAGTCTCGCTCTGTCACAAGGCTGGAGTGCAGTAGCATGATCTCGGTTCACTGCAAACTCTGCCTCCTGAGTTCAAGCAATTCTCCTGCCTCAGCCTCTGGAGCACCTAGGTTTACAGGTGCCCACAACCATGCTCAACTAATTTTTGCATTTTTATTATATTTTAAGTTCTGAAGTACATGTGCAGAAAGTGCAGGTTTTTTACATAAGTATACATGTGCCATGGTGGTTTGCTGCACTCATCAACCCATCACCTACATTAGGTATTTCTCCTAATGCTATTCCTCCCCTAGCTCCCCAACCCCCAAGAGGCCCTAGTATGTGAGGTTCCCCTCCTTGTGCCCATGTGTTCTCATTGTTCAGCTTCCACTTATGAATGAGAACATGTGGTGTTGGTTTTCTGTTCCTCTGCTGGTTTGCTGAGGATGATAGTTTCCAGCTTCATCCATGTCTCTACAAAGGACATAAATTCATCATTTTTTTATGGCTACATAGTATTCCATGGTGTATATGTGCCACAGTCTCTTAATCTGGTCTATCATTGTTGGCATTTGGGTTGGTTCCAAATCTTTGCTATTGTGAACAGTGTTGCAATAAACACATGTGTGCATGTGTCTTTATAGTAGAATGACTTATAATCCTTTGGTTATATACCCAGTAATGAGATTGCTGGATCAAATGGTATTTCTGGTTCTAGATTCTTGAGCAATCACCACACTGTCTTCCACAATGGTTAAACTAATTTACACTCCCACCAACAGTGTAAAAGAGTTCCTATTTCTCCACATCTTCTCCAGCATCTGCTGTTTCCTGACTTTTTAATGATTGCCATTCTAACTGGCAGGAGATGGTATCTCAGGGTTATTTTTATTTGCATTTCTCTAATGACCAGTGATGAGAAGCTTTTTTACATATCTTTGTTGGTCATATAAATGTCTTCCTTTGAGAAGCATCTGTTAACATCCTTTGCCCAATTTTTGATGGGGTTGTTTTTTTCTGGTAAATTTGTTGAAGTTTCTTGTAGATTCTGGATATTAACCCTTTGCCAGATGGATAGATTGCAAAATTGTTCTCCCATTTTGTAGGTTGCCTGTTTACTCTGATGGTAGTTACTTTTTCTGTGCAGAGCTCTTTAGTTTCATAGAATCCCATTTGTCAATTTCAGCTTTTTTTGCTATTTCTTTTGGTGTTTTAGTCATGAAGTCCTTGCCCATGCCTATGTCCTGAGAGGCATTGTCTAAGTTTTCGTCTAGGGTTTTTATGGGGTTGAGTTTTAAGTTTAAGCCTTTAATCCATCTTGTAAAGAAGGGGTCCAGTTTCAGTTTTCTGTATAGGGCTAGACAGTTTTCCCAACGCCGTTTAGTAAATAGGAAATCCTTTCCCCATTGCTTGTCTGTGTCAGGTTTGTCAAAGATCAGATGGTTGTAGATGTGTAGTGTTTCTGAGGCCTCTGTTC
Organism: Cheracebus regulus; assembly: GCA_963574635.1. Lineage (NCBI taxonomy): Eukaryota > Metazoa > Chordata > Mammalia > Primates > Pitheciidae > Cheracebus > Cheracebus regulus. The sequence continues at coordinate 25,106 of CAUYQU010032700.1, read as the reverse complement.
TGTTTCATTGGTCTATCTCTCTGTTTTGGTACCAGTATCATACTGTTTTGGTTACTGCAGCCTTGTAGTATAGTTAGAAGTCAAGAAGCATGATGCCTCCAGCTTTGTTCTTTTTGCTTAGGATTGTCTTGGCTATGTGGGCACTTTTTTTAGTTCCATATGAAATTTACAGTAATTTTTTGAAGAAAGTCAATGGTAACTTTATTGAGATGGCATTGAATCTATGAATTAATCTTCCTATTCAGGAGCATAGAATGTTTTTTCATTTGATCATGTCCTCTCTTACTTCCTTGAGCAGTTGTTTATCATTCTCCTTGAAGAGGTCCTTCACATCCCTTGTAAGTTGTATTCCTAGGTATTTAATTCTCTTTGTAGCAATTGTGAATGGGAGTTTACTCATGATTTGGCTCACAGTTTGTCTATTTTCGGTATATATGAGGGCTTGTGATTTTTGCACATTGATTTTGCATCCTGAGAATTTGCTGTTTTCTTAACAGCTTAAGAAGATTTTAGGCTCAGACAATGGGTTTTTCTAAATATACAATCATGTAATCCGTAAACAGAGACAATTTGACTTCCTCTTTTCTTATTTGAATACTCTGTATTTCTTTCTCTCGCCTGATTGCCCTGACCAGAACTTCCAACACTACGTTGAACAGGAGTGTGAGTGTCTTGTGCCAGTTTTCAAAGCGAATGCTTCCAGCTTTTGCCCATTCAGTATGATAATGGCTGTGGGTTTGTCATAAATGGCTTTTATTATTTTGAGATATATTTCATCAATACCAAGTTTATTGAGAGTTTTTAGCATGAAGGGATGTTGAATTTTATTGAAGGCCATTTATGCATCTATTGAGATGATCATGTGTTTCTTGTTATTCATTCTGTTTATGTGATACATTACATATATTGATATGCACATGTTGAACCAGCCTTGCATTCCAGGGATGAAGCCGACTTGATCATGATGAGCTTTTTGATGTACTGCCAAATTCAGTTCACCAGTATTTTCTTGAGGATTTTTGCATCCATCTTCATCAGGGAAATTGGCCTGATTTTTGATGTTGTTGTTGTTGCTCTCCCAGGTTTTGGTATCAGAATGATGCTGGCCTCATAAAATAAGTTAGGGACATGTCCCTCCATTTCAATTGTTTGGAATAGCTTCAGAAGGAATGCTACCAGATCCTCTTTGTACCTCTGGTAGAATTTGGCTGTGAATCTGTCTGGTCCTGGGCTTTTTTCGTTGGTAGGCTATTAATTACTGCCTCAATTTCAGAAATTGTTATTGACTATTCAGGGATTCAAATTATTTCCTGTTTAGTCTTGGTAGGGTATATGTGTCCAGGAATTTATCCATTTCTTCTAGTTTTTCCAGTTTATTTGTATAGGGGTGTTTATGGTATTCTCTGATGGTAGTTTTTATTTCTGTTGGATCAGTGGTGATATCTTCATTAACATTTTTATTGTGTCTATTTGATTCTTCTCTATTTCTTCTTTATTAGTCTGGCTAGTAATCTATCTACTTAGTTAATCTTTTCAAAAAGAAAACAGCTCCTACATTCATTGATTTTTTTGAAGGTTTGTCATGTCTCTATCTCCTTCAGTTCTGCTTTGATCTTAGTTATTTCTTGTTTTCTGCTAGCTTTTGAATTTGTTTGCTCTTGCTTCTCTAGTTCTTTTAATTGTGATGGTAGGGTATCAATTTTAGATATTTCCTGCTTTCTCTTGTGGGCATTTAGTGCTATAAATTTCCCCCTAAACACTGCTTTAAATATGTCCCAGAGATTCTGGTACATTGTGCCTTCATTCTCATGGGTTTTGAAGAACATCTTTATCTCTGCTTTCATCTCATTTTTTATCCAGTAGTCATTCAGGAGCAGGTCGTTCAGTTTCCATGGAGTTGTGTAGTTTTGAGTTTTTAAATTCTGAGTTCTAATTTGATTGCACTGTGTTCTAAGAGACTGTTTATTATAATTTCCAACATTTTGCGTTTGCTGAGGAGTGATTTACACCCAATTATGTGGTCAATTTTAGAGTAAGTGCAATGTGGTGCTGAGAAGAATGTATATTCTGTTGATTTGGGGTGGAGAGTTCTGTAGATGTCTATTAGGTCTGCTTGGTCCAGAGCTGAGTTCAAGTCCTGAATTTCCTTGTTAATTTTCTGTCAGCTTGATCTGTTTAATATTGACAGTGGGGTGTTAAAGTCTCCCACTATCATTGTGCGGGAGTCTCTCATTGTAAGTCTCTAAGAACTTGCTTTATGAATTTGGGTGCTCCTGTATTGGGTGCATATATATTTAGAATAGTTAGCTCTTCTTGTTGCTTTGATCCCTTTACCATTATGTGATGCTTTTATTTGTCTTTTTTGATCTTTGTTGGTTTAAAGTCTGTTTTATCAGAGACTAGGATTGCAAACCCTGCTGTTTTTTTTGTTTTTTTTTTGCTTTCCATTTGCTTGGTGTATCTTCCTCCATCCTTTATTTGAGCCTTTATGTGTCTTTGTATGTGAGACAGATCTCCTGAATACCGCACACCAATGTGTCTTGACTCTTTATCCTATTTGCTGGTTTGTGTCTTCTAATTGGATTATTTAGTCTGTATATATTCAAGGTTAATATTGTTCTTTGCAAATTTGATCTGTTATTATGATGCTAAGCTTGTTATTTTGTCTGTTAGTTGATGTAGTTTCTTCAAATTGTCAATGATCTTTACAATTTAGTATGTTTTTGCAGCGGTTGGTACTTGTTTTTCCTTTCCATATTTAGTACTTCCTTCAGGAGCTCTTGTAAGGCAGGCCTAGTGGTGACAAAATCTCTCGGCAGTTGCTTGTCTGTAAAGGATTTTATTTCTCCATCACTTATAAAGCTTAGTTTGGCTGGATATGAAATTCTGGGCTGAAAATTATTTTCTTTAAGAATGTTGGCTATTTACTCCCCCTCTCTTCTGGCTTTTGGGGTTTCTGCAGAAAGATCCACTGTTAGTCTGATGGGCTTCCTTTTGTGGGTAACCCAACCTTTCTCTCTGGCTTCCCTTAACATTTTTTCCCTTCATTTCAACCTTGGTAAATCTGATGATTATGTGTTTTGTGGTTGCTCTTCTCAAGGAGTATCTTTGTGATATATTTCCTGAATTTGAATGTTGGCCTATCTTGCTAGGTTGGGGAAGTGTTCCTGGATAATATCTTGAAGAATGTTTTCCAACTTGGTTCTATTTTCCCTATTGCTTTTAGGTACACCAATCAAATGTAGGTTTGGTATTTTCACATAGTCCCATATTTCTTGGAAGCTTTGTTCATTCCTTTTCATTCCTTTTTTTTTGTTACTAATTTTGTCTTCATACTTTATTTATTAAGTTGATCTTCAATCTCTGATATTCTTCCTTCCACTTAATCAATTTAGCTATTGATACTTGTGTATGCTTTACAAAGTTCTCGTGCTGTGTTTCTCAGCTCCATTGGGTCATTTATGTTCTTCTCTAAATTGTTTATCCTAGTTAGCAATTCCACTAACCTTTTCCAATATTCCTAGCTTCATTGCATTTGGTTAGAACATGATCCTTTAGCTCAGAGGAGTTTGTTATTACCCACGTTCTGAACTCTACTTCTGTCAGTTTGTCAAACTCATTCTCCATCCAGTTTTGTTCCCTTCCTGGCAAGGAATTGTGATCCTTTGGAGGAGAAGAGGCATCCTGGTTTTGAAATTTTCAGACTTTTTGTGCTGGTTTTTCCTCATCTTTGTAGATTTATCTACCTTTGGTCTTTGATGTTGGTGACCTTCAGATGGAGTTTGTGTGTGAAGGTCCTTTTTGTTGATGTTGATGCTATTACTTTATGTTTGTTAGATTTCCTTCTGACAGTCAGGCCTCTCTGCTGCAGGTCTGCTGGAGTTTGCTGGAGGTCCACCCCAGACCCTGTTTGCCTGGGTATCACCAGCGGAGGCTGCAAAACAGCAAAGATTGCTGCCTATTCCTTCCTCTGGAAGCTTTGTTCCAGAAGGTCACCTGCTAGTTGCCTGCCAGAGCTCTCCTGTATGAGGTGTTTGTCGACTCTGGCTGGGAGGTGTCTCCCAGTCAGGAGGCATGGGGGTCAGGGATGCACTTGAGGCAGTCTATCCTTAGCAGAGCTTGAGTGCTGTTCTGGGAGATCCACTGCTCTCTTCAGAGCAGGCAGGCAAGAACATTTAAGTCTGCCGAAGCTGTGCACACAGCTGCCCCATCCCCCAGGTGACTCTGGCCCAGGGAGATGGGGGTTTTATCTATAAGCCCCTGACTGGGCTGCTGCCTTTCTTTCCAAGATGGCCTGACCAGAGAGAAGGAATCCAGAGAGGCAGACTGGTTACAGCAGCTTTGCTGAGTTGCAGTAGTCTCCGCCCAGTTGGAACTGCCTGGTGACTTTGTTTATACTGTGATAGGAAAATCGCCTACCCACCTCTCAGTAATGGCAGACCCCACTTCCCCCACCGAGCTCAAGCATCCCAGGTTGACTTCAGACTGCTGTGCTGGCAGCGAGAATTTCAAGCCAGTGTATCTTAGCTTGCTGGGCTCTGTGGGGGTGGTATCTGCTGAGCTAGATCCTTGGCTCCCTGGTTTTAGCCCCCTTCCCATGGGAGTGAATTATTTTTTCTTGTTGGCATTCCAGGTGCCACTAGGGTATGAAAAACAAAAACTCCTGCAGCTAGCTCGGTGTCTGCTCAAATGCCTGCCCAGTTTTGTGCTTGAAACCCAGGTCCCTGGTGGTGTAAGCACCCAAGGAAATCTCCTGTTCTGCCAGTTGTGAAAAGCATGAGAAAAGTGTAATATCTGGGCTGGAATGCACTGTTCCTCATGGCACAGTTCCTCAAGGCATCCCTTGGCTAGCAGAGGGAGTTCTCCAATCTCTTGCACTTCCTAGGTGAGGCAATGCCCCACCCTGCTTCTGCTTACCCTCTGTGGGCTGTACTCACTGTCTAAGCAGTCCCAATGAGATAAGCCAGGTACTTCAGTTGGAAATGCAGAAATCATCCACCTTCTGTATTCATCTCGCTGGTAGCTGCAGACAAGAGCTGTTCCTATTCAGTCGTCTTGCCAGCCACACACCACTTTTTTGTACTTTTAGTAGAGATGGGGTTTCGTCATGTAGGCCAGCTTGGTCTCAAACTCCTGATCTCAGGTAATCCACCCACCTCGGCCTCCCAAGGTGCAGGGATTACAGGCATAAATCACCACTCCCAGCCATTGAGTTTTTATATTTAAGGTAAGTTTTTTTGTGGACAGCTATTAATATTTAAAGATCTGAAATTGTGTTAATTTTCTTCAAAATATTCATGGTAATTTAGGGGAGTATATTTATTTAGATAGTTTTTCTCTCCCCCCTCAATTTGAAAATGTCAGTAAAATCTCAGTGGGCCTATTTCTATTTGCTGAGGCTGTAATCCAACATATAGAAAAATCCTCAAAATTTCTACAAAAAACTATTACAGCTAATAAATTGAGCAAAATGTCAGGGTATAAGATCATTATACAAAAATAAGTTATGTCTTTACACAGCAACAACAACTAATTTTAAAGGAAAATTAAGAAAGCAATTCAATTTACAATGGCATCCAAAAAAATAAAATACCAGGAAAAATTTTAATCAAGGAGATAAAAGTTCATACACTGAAAACTGTAAAACCTTGCTGAAATATATTTTCAAAGACCTAAATAAAACTGAAAGATAGTCTGTGCTTATAGATTGGAAGAATCAATATTGTTAAAATGACAATATTACCCCAAGTGATCTATAGATTTAATGCCATCTCTATCAAAATTCTCAACAGCCTATTTTTCATATATGGAAATGAGGATTCTAAAATTCATATGCAATTACAAGGAGACTCAGTAGGCAAAATAATATTGAAAAAAAAACAAAGTCGACTCATACTTACTGATTTCAAAACTTGTTACAGCAATGAAAATTGCGTGATATTTGCATAATGATAGAAATTTAGACCAATCCAGTATAATTGAAAATCTTGAAATGGAATCTTATATCTAGTTCTCATTTGTATTGGACAAGTGTGATAAAACCATTTAATGGAGGAAGAATTATCTCTTCAACAAAGAATGTTGAGACGACTGGAAATCTATAGGCAAAATGAAGTTGACCTCCTACCTCACAACATAGACAAAAATCTGTTCAAAATAGGTCAATGACTAAATATAAGAATGGAAAATGTAACATCCTTAGAAGAAAATGTGGAATAAGTCTCCATGACCATGAATTAATCATGGGTTATTAGATATGGCACAAAAAGTATAAGCAATAACAGAAAGGAAATTATAATTCATCAAAATCAGAAACTTTAAGATATACAAATGTTGAACAAACACAAGAAAAAATTCTCAACATTATTAGTTACTATGAAAATGCAAATTAAAACCAAAATAAGATACTACTTAACACCCACTGGGGTAATAATAATAATAATTAACAAGTTTTGGTGAGGATATGAAAAAATTGAATTCCTTTTCATTGATAGTAGGAAGTAATATCACGCAGCAATATGGAAATATTTTGGTGGTCACCCAAAAAATTAAACGTAGTATTGCTGTGTTACCCAGTAATTTCACCCTTAGATACAGATGGGAAATAATTGAAAAGATATTCAAACACTTTATTAAAAAAGAATGACAATAGAAGCATTGTTCACAATAGTTAAAGAATGAAAACAAATTAATTATCAAGAGATGAATGAACAATTAATATGTGGCATATACAGTCAATGGACTATCATGCAGCTGTTAAAAGGAATGAAGTACTGATGCATGCTACAATTTGGATGAAGTCCAAAAATATTATTCTACATGAAAGAAGCCAGACACAAAATCATCACATATGATTCCACATATTTGGAAATATAAATATATTCCACATATTTACTTTGTTTGTATGGACTTGCCTATTCTAGCTATCATATATATTTTATATATAAATTTCATATATTACATGTATGTTTGTATATGTATGTCATATATAAAATACATATTTGAAAAAATATATATAATAACCAAAATATATTATAAATTGTTATTGTGTGTGTGTGTGTGTGTGTGTGTGTATGATAGCCAGAATAGGCAAGTCCATGCAGACAGAAAGCAAATTGGTGGTTATCAAAGGTGGGGTCTGACATAGGAGGGTGAAAGAATAAGTGAGGGATGTTAGCTAATTGAGTACAATGTTTTTTTGGAAGAGTGATGAAAATGTTTTTTAACTAGATAGTGACGGTGGTTGCACAACATTGTAAATATACTAAATGCCACTGAATTGTACACTTTAAAATGGTTAATTTTATGTTATATGAATTTAATCCCCCCAAATAGACTGAATTGCCTGTTTCTTTACATGTCAGATTAGAAAAAAATACAAATTAGAACACAGCATATTCTATTGAGAAGTATGCGAGGAAACAGGTACACATATAAATAGCTGATGAGAATGCAAAACAGTACAGGCCCCACTGAGGGAAAATTAGCAATAGCTAACAAAATTACATGGACATGTACAATTTGACTCAGAAACCTCACTTCTAGGAATAGGTATCAGAGATGTAGTGGTAAAAATACCAAACGATGTATGTACAAGGCTCTTCGACACAACCCTATTTGTAATAGCAAAAATCTGGGAGATGAGTCAGTGTCTATTGATAGGTACTTTTTGAATAAGCCAGGGTTTATTCACACAATGGGGTACTCTGAAACTATCAAAAGAAATAAAAATGATAGATTGCTGCAGAGAAATCTCTGGAGTGGATTGCTCCCTGAAAAACTATAAGACGAATGCCAGAGCAGGCAAATCTAGAGACATAAAATAGATTAATGATTGCCTACAGTGAAGAGAAGAAGGATTGGAAGATAGAGATTTTGGTGGGTGGGGGTTTTGTTACTAAAGGGTATGGGGATATTTTGGGGGGTAATGAAAATAAATGCTCTAAAATTTAGTAGTGATGAGCGTACAACCCTGTTAAAATATTAAAACCATTGAATTGTATAGTTAAATGCATGGTATGTGAATTATGTCTCAATGAAATTGTAGAAAAAGAGAATAAGTGATAAACCTGGCATGTGAATCCTGAAAACTAATATTAGAATGAATAATTTTGGTCATTGAGCTGTAGCAAATTAATAGCCCAGAGGCACTGTTTAAGGCTAATGAAGATTTTTCCACAAAATATTGCTATTTGGAGATACTTCCAAGAAGGAGGCCAAGGGGCAGAAGAGGAAGTGATTTCAAGTCTAAGAAAATGTAACATAAAATTAAGGAAAATAATTTTTAAAATGTAAAGCAGGAAATGCTTCCTCAACTACAAGACCAAGAAGCAAACCATTGGAAGTTAACTGAAATAAGAGTTCATGAGAAATATATTTCTAATTGAGAGTTATTTTAGAGGTCTTACCAGAAGAATAAAAAATATATTTCAAACTGGCTCAAAAAAAAGACAGAAAAAAATGTAGAAAAACAGCCAAAAATATAAGTAGACTGATATGGTATTTAATATTGCCAATATTAGTTATAGATGATTTGTAAGAAAAAGTCTGGGAGAATTCAACAAGAGAATATTAAAAATAGAATTAGGAAAAGAGTCTAGGCTTGTTTTCCATCCTCTCTTTGTTAATGAATTCTCATCTGAATCTTCATTCTACACTGTACATTCCTATAGAATAGTTTATTTATAAAGTTTTCACAGTCGGAAAGAAAGAAGAAAAATGAAAAAAATGAGGTAAAAACCAATGGCATATAAGGTGATGGTAAAATAAAGAAGCATGCCAAATTCTTGTAGGCTGCAAGATGCTAGGTAACAATAAGTAGACAGAAAGAAGCTGATTACAAATTAACCAATCAGAATAATTTTACAGTGATTTAAAAGCAATTACAGTCAAAATATCACATAAAAATCACTTTAAATTCAACTTTTGTATCACCTGTCAAAACAAGTTTTTTTTTTTTAAATGGTTTTCATGTAAAATATATGGTTGCAAATTCAAGAAGATTCAATCTTTGATTATATTTTAATGAATAAAGGACATGAATAAAATAAATACAACCAACAATTGGACTGATTTTTAAAATAATATATACTGATGATTGAAATTTGTGGGGTTTATTTTATGATTAAAATTTATGTGTCTGGATATTCCTGAAACCAGATAATAAATGCATGGAGAAATGACTCACCTTCAGTCTGGCACATTAGCTTTATTGATTTTGAGAAAGATTTATGTTAAGGACTTTCTAAAGTTACGTTTTTTAATGACCCCCAACACCGATATGTTGACCTTGCATAGAAAGAATTATTGGTCATTAAAAAACTTTTTTTTTCCCTGAATAATATCCAATTCAATATATCAAAAAAAAAAGGGAGAAGTTTGTTGAATGAAGAACAACATTTCATAGGAAGAATTTATGATTGCTTATCTTAGAAAATATGGTTTTGCTCATTTCCTCACCTAACTTCCTCCTAAAACATTTTGGATACTTCCCAAGTGTTATTTCATATACTTAAATCCAAGGTATAATAAATTACTCTACTTCCCTGTTGATTTTAACTCTAAAATGTGGATTCAGTATTAAACTCTACCTCTCTATTACTAGTTTAGTTTTGGCATGTTATCTCCTTTCAAATTTTATTCTAATGTAACAAAATTGCTAAGAATTCATAGAGGAAAACAAACTGATGGTTTGCTTAATTCTTTAATTTTTTTTTCTCATTTTAACTGCTATATATAGATCAATTTAAACCTGTGTTTTATAACTGAGAAAATAAATTCTTGTATGGCAGACACCAAGAAATTTTCTTATTCAATTTGTAGTAGCTGAAAACTATAATCTGAATGTTAGGATATTCTTTTATTATTACTGTTGTTATTATGTTATTACAGTTCAAGAAACTTATCTCAATTTATCCTTTAAGGTAAAACATCATCCCTTTGGTAGCTTTTATTATTGCAGGAGATAAGCTTTTAATTATTTTTATTAACTTAATATACAGTTTTTTTGTTGTTGTTGTTTGTTTGTTTTTTTTGAGACCAAGTTTCACTCTATCACAAGGCTTGAGTGTAATGGCATGATCTCAGATCTCAGCTCACTGCAACCTCCACCTCCTGAGTTCAGGTGATTCTTGTGCCTCCTTGGCCTCCCGAGTAGCTCGGATTATAGGTACGAACCACCATGCCCACCTAATTTTTGTATGTTTAGTAGAGACAGGATTTCACCATGTTGCCCAGGCTGGTCGTGAACTCCTGACCTCAGGTGATCCCCCTGTCCTGGCCTTCCAAAGTGCTGGGATTACAGGCATGAGCTACTGCACCCACCCTCGTGGTCATTTTGTTAATAGGCGATTTGAGGAGCTTTTACACAGTTATTACTCTGGCATTAATCAGCAACATGTAATCTATATTTGAAATCTTAAATCTAACTATTGCACAATTATTTCTGTATTTTATTTTTTATCTTTTTATGAAAAATGTATTTCTCTAAAGTTTTTTATTTCAATATTTAAGAGACGCAAGTGCAGCTTTGTTACATGGATATACTGCATAGTGGTGTAGTGGTGAGGTCTGGGCTTTTAGTGTATCTATCATTCAAACAGTAAATGCTACCCAATAGGTAGTTTTCCAAACTTCCCACCCCCTCACTCACCTTTGGAAGGCTCCAATAACTATTTCTTAACTCTTTATGTCCATGTGTACCCATTGTTAACTCTCATTTATAAGTGAGAACATGCAGCATTTGGCTTCCTGTTTCTGAGTTTTTTCACTTAATAGCTACCATCTCCATCCATGTTGCAAATAAATAAAATTTAAAAACATGATTTCATCATTTTTTATGGCTTAGTAGTATTCCAAGGGGTGTGTGTGTGTGTGTGTGTGTGTGTGTGTGTGGGTTTGTATGTGTGTGTGATACACACGACCTTTTCTTTATCCAATCCTCCACTGATGAACACAGGTCGAGTCCATGAGTTTGCTACTATAAATAGTGCTGCAATAAACACACAGGTGCAAGTGTCTTTTTTTATGTAATGATTTCTTTTCCCTTTGGTAGACATCCCATGGTGAGATTGCTAGATCAAATGATTGTTTTTTTGTTTTTTTGAGATAGAGTTTCGCTCTTGTTACCCAGGGTGGAGTGCAATGGCACGATCTCAGCTCACTGCAACCTCTGCCTCCTGGGTTCAAGCAATTCTCCTGCCTCAGTCTCCTGAGTAGCTGGGATTACAGGCGCGCGCCACCATGCTCAGCTACTTTTTGTATTTTTAGTAGAGACTGGGTTTCACCATGTTGACCAGGATGGTCTCGATCTCTTGTCCTCGTGATCCACCCGCCTTGGCCTCCCAAAGTGCTGGGATTATAGGCGTGAGCCACTGCGCCTGGCCCAGATGATAATTTTATTTGTAGTTCTTCGAGAAATCTTGATACTGCTTTCTATAGGAGTACTAATGTACATTCACACCAACAATGTTGAAATGGTTACTTTTCTCTTTATTCTTGCCGACATCTGTTGTATTTTGACTTATTAGTAAAAGCCATTCTGACTGGTGTAAGATGGCATATTATAGTGTATTGTGGTTTTAATATGCCTTTCTCTGTTTATTAGTGATGTTTAGAATTTTTTTCATGTACTTTTAAACCACATCCATGTCTTGTTTTGAAAAATGTATGTTCATGACCTTTGCCCACTTTCTAACGGAGTTGTGTTTTTCTTGTTAAGTTGTTGGAGTTCCTTGGGGAATCTAGGTATTAGATTTTTGTCAGATGCACAGTTTGCCAATGTTTTCTTCCATTCTGTACATTTTGTTTACTCTGCTGATTATTTCTTTTGCTATACAAAACGTTCAAAAGATAACAACACAATTAAGTGGGGCTCATTCCTAGTATACAGAGATGGTTCATGAGAAATATATTTCTAATAAACTCTACTATTCCTCAATGAAAATATTCAGATTTGAATAAAAATAAAGTTTATTTTTCCTGTGGCTCCAAGTAATTATTAATTTTAATTTTGCAAATATATTTGTGTCTCTACTACATGCAGTCACTAAGCATTGAATGTGAAATGGTAAGTCAAATGAAAGTTGCTCAGCCTCTCTGATAAGTATAGATTTCATTAGGAAAATTAATATTCTAATATAAATTAAAGAAACATAATTTCAAAGTAAGAAAATGTACAAGGTGTTATGAAACTTTAAAAGGTAAAAGGTGAACTGCCACATTATTGATGTAATATAATGGAAGAATTTCCTGAATAGGTGAAGATTTAGTTGACATCTAAAGAAAAGGTAGGAGTTAAGAAAGCTAATAAATGATGAAATGTATAAAGTTCCAAGGGAAAGAGGCAGAACAATGGTGTAAAATAACCAAAAGAAAGTGACTGTTATCCCCATTTTGAGCTAAGGCTTAGAGTGACATTATCTTACAGTAGTGTAAGGTGACTTTATCAATATCTCACTACTAAGCAGATGGAAGTATACATAAATTCAAACTGTTTTTTGCTTTTGACAAAATCTCCTGATAGTATAGTTAAAACCAAAATCATAATCACAATACAACTGTTATGGTCTGGGCTTTTTTACAATCTAATTTTCTATTCCATTTTATCATATGACATATATTCCAGCCAGATAAAAAAGTAAGATTTTAGAAATCACAAACCAAACCTCATTTATATTTTTAGCACCCTCAGGACCTGACAAAATATCTGGCTGTTGTAAAAACTCAGTAAATATTTATTGAATTTTCAGTGAAATTCCTATTGCTATGAAAGTGTGGTTTCAACTACAAAAATAATATGTATAGTGCAAATCAAACAAAAAGCAGAAATAATTTTGTTATTGCAATTATTTGTTTTGATTAGAAAAATGTACTTAGCCAACATATGATAAATAAATTTTTATGAAAACTGTTGCCAAACATAGAATGAGTCATTTTCAGTAAAGGATTCATTAATCCCTTAGGAAAAGAAATATGGTCTCAAATATGTAAAGTTATTTAAAATATTTTAAAGTTTTTTATAAACAAACTATTTATGTCATTTTGCTTCATCTTACACAGTTTTAAAAAAGTCTTACATGTTAAATATTTTTGAAACATAGTGGGCTATGAAAAACAATAATTAATATTTCTTATCTCAGAAACCCAGTTCATTGTTGCTTGCAGTTCGGTGATCTGCTTTGTATAGTCAATTTATAAAGGAGAATTGTCATATGAACTAATAAACTGATAAGTTCATTTTTCAATTATGCTTACAAAGTGACATTACTAAATAAAAAACTCATTTTCTCATTATAAAATACAATTGAGATATTATTTGAGTTACATTCTTCATTTTAATAAAGTTTCTAATTCAATTCTAAAGCTTGATGGTTGGCATTTTATTATCATGACTTACATTCTTGGTATATGGTGGTTTTGTTATATTATTCCTTGTGATTTTTGTGTCCCTACTGCACTTATGCCTTCTAACCAATTATCAGACTCTAACCTCAGTCTGTTTAGTGAGAAATCTGTAACAAAGCTTAGGACAAGAACTTTGAATAAATACTTCTCTATAATAAAGCACAAGTTTTTATTACTCCTCTGCTGGTAGAAGGGGTACGGTGAGAGTTCCACAGAGATGGTGTGCTAAATATTTTAAATAAATTTCTTACTTAAATCTCACAGCAATCTTTTCTGGAATAAATACTTCCTATTCTCGTTTAATATGAGGAAAGAGTTATTCTTCTGGACACACAGCAGTAAGAATTACTGGGCTATTTTCCTCCTGTAATTAGGGTCCATATAGTTATAGCCTCTGCAGTTATCCATGAAGCTATGTTACTTCCTAGGTGGTAGACCCACTAGCTGTGTTTTTGCTTGAAAGAGCTTAGGAGAGTTCTTAATCTTCCATATACCATCTGTATGAGCTTGGAAAATTTATGTAAGCTTCCTAAAATTTATGTGAGATCCAGTTTATTTCTACCTAAAATAAAGATAATAGTAACACTCATATTTTAGGGCTATTGGGATAAGTAAATAGCATAAATTGTATAAAATACACAGCCTGCTGCCTGGCACTGAATTACTTTTGCTGTTATTATTATTTTTAAAATTAATTAATTCATGTTTTTAAAACTGACAAATAAAATTGAATATATGTTATGGTGGACACCATGATGTTTTAAAATATGTATACATTACGGAATAGCTAAATCAAGCTAATTCTCCTCAGGATCTGGCAAAATATCTTGCTATACTAGAAACACAATAAATATTTACTGAATTTTCATCAAAATTTCCATTGCCATTAAAGTGTGATTTCAACTATAAAAAACATGTTTGATAGTGTATATCAAATAAAAAGCAGAAGAGATTTTGTTTTGTTTGAGAATAAACACTTAGCCAAAATAATATGATAAATAATAAGCACTAATGTCCCTACTTATTTTTCTGCGTTTGGTGAAAACAGCTAAAATTTATTCTCTTGGCAATTTTCAACTACACAATGCATATTTTTAACTACAGTCTCCATGCTGTACAACAGATCTCAAATTTTTCTCTTTAACTAACTGAAATTGTGACCAGCTGTTATTATTCTTAATGGCAGAAACATTAGAAACTGTAACCTAATCAGAATTTGAGGCTCTTTCTAAGCCTCTTGTGTTTAAATGAGTTGCCTCTAATCCAGGCATCTGTGTAATTAGAACAGTTTTACTACTTCTAAGTATTTTTTAAGGATAAAATGATACCTATGTAGTGCTCCTAGCACAGTGCCTGACATATCGTAAGGCTTTCACATATAATTATTTCTTACTAGTTATTGTATGAATTATCTTGGTTACAACTTTAATTAAAAGGGAATGGTGCCATCAGCAGATGCAAGGACCACCAGCTGAGTTTTAAATCTTTATGAGTTTTTAAATCATTATGGGACACGATTTGTATAACAGTATTGGGGTTGGGAGAGGTCCGCAAAGGTACCAGTTGCAAGTGCATGATTTATGTGGCTGTTGAAAGTAACAGGTTATAAAGAAACTTGGCTATTAACGTAGCAAATCGGCTTTTAAAAGTTTAACTGCATTACATAATTAAATCAGAACTTATGTTTTTAATGTATAATAATGCAAATTTTACAACCTTTTAGAATATAGGTTTTTAAATTAATTTTGCCAGAGCAAATACCTTAAAATATATAGACTTATTTAAGTAACTCTTGAAGCACATTAAGCAGCTACCTTATTATTATTAAAGTAGCCTCAATGAAATTACAAGTATGGTTTTATTTAAATATTTTAATTTTAAGTATAAAATTTATTTATTTTTTGTTTCCGTGGAAGGCTATACTAATTACCAAGAGACATCAGTGGAAACACTGTAAGCTGTAAATGACTCACCATGCCAAAATCATTTTGGTGATCAACTGTAAGAATTTGGTGATAAGAATCAACCATTATATAATTAAAGATTTAAAAGTTATTGTTTGTATAAAATTAGCTACTAAACATTTTCTATTATTTTAAAATATTACTCAGCAAAACTTACATTATAACTATTTTGACTTTACTAAGTTTTATACTATTCCATTAAATCATATCCAGAGATGAGTCCTTTCTAAAATTTCTGGAAAACAATCTAAGTGTCATGGGTGATGAATACTGTGTATATGAACACGGGCATTCCCATACAAGCTTCTTTAGCTAAATTCAACTATATGTGATCACTTGTATAGATAAATGTATATATGTATGTACACACATATATATACACACACACATATACACACACACATATATATTAAACTCTTAGAATTTGTATATGTATTCTGCTAAATATGACAAGTTTATATATTTCAACATGTTAAGAACATATGCAGGACATTTACAAAAGTATAAAAGGAGATTTTTGCCTATATGTTTCATATATATTCATTTTAGAACCTGGCTCAAATAAAATAAGACACCTCTACATTTGTTTTCAACATTTGTGGAGAACAACATAATTTTAATGAACATTTTACTCAGTGTGCTATACTGCAAAAATTTATCAGTGATATAAGAAAAATCAATCATTATGTTTTTAGTTATGTGATTACTTTCTGCTATTTATTTTACTTTTAGTTTATAGAGGTAAATTGAAAAATAATAATTGTATATATTTAAAGTGTACAAAGTGTTTTGATATACTTATGAAATGATTACCACTATAAATCTAATCAATATATCCATCTTCTCACACCATTACTGTTTTTCGTATTCTGAGAACATTTAAATTCTCTTAGCAAATTTCAAGTGCACGATACAGCTTACTGACTCTAGTCACTATACTGTACATTAGATCTTCCTTTGCAAAATTGAAAGTTTCTACTCTTTAATCAACATCTTTGACCAACATTTCATTTGCTCAACCCCACAATCCCTGGTAACCACCTTTCTATTCTCTGCTTCCATGAGTTAGACTTTATTAGATTCCACATGTAATGAGATCATATAGTATTTGTATTTCTGTGCCTAATTTATTGCACTTAGCATAATGTCCTCCATGTTCTATCATGTTGTTACAAATGACATAATTTTCTGTCTTTTTTGGGGAGGAGGGAAAGGGTCTCATTCTCCCCCAGACAGACTGGAGTGCAGTGGCTGGATCTCAGCTCACTGCAACCTTCGCCTCCCAGGCTCAAGTGATTCTCCTGCCTCAGCCTCCCGAGTAGCAGGGATTACAGGTGCATGCTACTACCATCCAGCTAATTTTTGTACTTTTAGTAGAGATGGGGTTTCGCCATGTTGGCCAGGCTGGTCTTCAAGTCCTAACCTTAAATGATCCACCCATCTGGGCTTCCCAAAGTGCTGGGATAACAGGCGCAAGCCATCACGCCCTGATAATTTTCTTTTCTTCTTTTTCTGTTTTTTAGAGGAAAATATTTTAGAAGCATATTTTATTGTATATATACATTATCATGTTTTTTAATCCATTGATTCATCAATTAGCTTAATTCTGTATCTTGGGTATTGTGACTAATACTGCAGTGAACATTGGGATGCAGATATCTTTTGAAGATATTAATGTCATTTCCTTTGGATATACACCTGGAAGATTGTTGAGTAATATAGTGGTTTTATTTTTAAATATTTGAAGAACTTCCATACTATTTTTAACAATGGCTTGATCAATTTGCATCCTCACCAATAATATACTGGTCTCCCTGATCATTCTGGTTACTTAATGGTTTACATTAAGACTGGAGGTATTTAAGGGTGAAAGCCAAGACACTAGTTGGAAGACTAGTGAAAATAAATCAGGAAAAAGATGATGGTGGTTTAGGCTAGGATGGAAGCAGTAGAAATAGTGAGAAGTAGTCAAGATTGCTGAAGGCCTTTGTCTAGGCTAGGGTGTAATATAAAGAGAGGCGTCAGGTAAGACACTGACTTTTATGGCCTGTGCAGCTTGAAAATACAATTGTCTTTTTCAGAGATAATGAAGGAACAAACTTACAGGAATAGAAAGGATCGGGAGCTCAGTTTTCAGTTTGCTGATTGGATATTCTTGTTAGACATTCAGATGGAGACACCAAATAAGCAGTTCATTAAGTGAGGAGAGAGCTGTGGTCTCAAGATACCAATATAGAAGTTGTTGAAATATTTAAAGAAATTAAGTATTTGCCAAGGATTTAACATAATTTTAAAAAAATAAATAAAAAGGAAATTCAAAGAGACACATTTAAGATTTGGGGAGGATGAACTCGTAAACCAAAGATGAACAGAAACCCCAGTAAATATAGAAGATAAACCACAAAATGGTGGACTACAAGAAACCAGAAGAAAATAGGTGGTGGGAATGAGAGACGAATTTTGACAGTAGAATAGGTACTGAGAATTGATTTTAATCTAAACTTTTAATTAGAATTCTCAAATTTGAAGGAATCTTAGTTATTCAAAACAATGCAATAATTTTATAAATTAAAAAGTGAAGATAATTTTAATTATGTTTCAATACCCACCAGATAATTATATTAATAGAAAGTTATGACCATATTCAAGAATAAGTGACTATAACAAGAATAACAACTGATTCTCAAACTATACATATATAAATCTATGAGTATAGAAATGAAGTTTTCTAGGACTAAAAGCACGTAAAACAAAAGAAGAGAAAGAAGACATGATTCTTGGTTCTTTAAAAAAATAACTCTGAGACAAAAACATCCACTCTTAGATAGACTTGTGTTACTTTTTCTTCATCCTTTGCTCATTACCTCCTTTGCTTTTCATGTTGCTTTTTGTTTTTCCTTTGGACACTTTCCCTACTTGACTGGACTTTTGCTGCTGCATTCAAAAGTGTAGAGCTTAGTGGCATCCTGAAAATTTTTCGCTTGCCCTGTGAATTAAATCTATTGTATATGGGTCTCCTTTTAATTATTTGATCTCCTTTATTTCTCCTTGTTGCAGTTTTACTGAACCCCTTGTTTTTTCAGGTATGATTGATGTTCTTATAACATGTTTATAATCTCTAGCCAATTGGCATTCAAACCACAGATTGCTGGGCACTTTCCTAAACTTCCTAATTTTTAATATACTTTTGTATAAGAAGGAACAATCCTTTTGGTCACTTCTTGGACCCCTTCACAGTTTATTCTCACCATGTGACTATTTCTGGCCAATGAACTGTTAAAGAATGTATACTAACACTCCCAGTCCAGGGCACTTAATTGCCAAGAATAAGATTGTCCAGAGTTTCCTCCACTCTTGCACATTGATGGTAATTTTGAGATGGGCATTGCTCCATCAGTCAGTGTTCTTGCAAACTGTGACAAGCAGAGCATGTTCTCCCCTCTCTTCTGAACTGAGATAAACATGGTGAAAAAAACAACCAAACAAACCATATGCCTTTTTTTTTTAATTGTTTTATTTGGGAAAAGTGCTTCTGACAAAAGGGCAGCTGCAAAATACAGAGACTTCTGCCACAATTATTTGTTTTTTCTTAAAGTGGAAAAAATGGGTGGGATCCAAGGAATCAAAGTGGTAGATGGACAAAACAGGAACATTCCTGAGTTATTTTCAAGAAACAGAGCAATAAAACACAAACAATTTAGTTTAAGGTACTTTTGGTATTTGTTTGTTTGTCTTAGCACAGCAAATTCTAGCTAATCCTGCCTGAAACAGACTTGTAAGAAATTTGTTTCCAAAATCCCTTAAACAAATTATGAATCAGTGTTAGGTTGACCAGGCATAGTGGAGCTGGCTTCTTTTTTTTCTTTTTCTTTTCCATTTAAAGTATGTGTTTCTTAAGCACATTTTCACAATGCTAATTTTTATGGTAAAATATTAGTTTATTTGTAAAAATATTTAAGAACTTTTGAATTCTAAAAATATGAAGTCAAGTTTTAGATAAAACCATCATTAATAATCTCAACATGTTACCTTTTAGTAATTATTTTTCAATATTTTTAGTCTTATTTTAAAACTATTAAGATATTATTAATGAAAATTATAATAAAATACTCCTAATAGCTTCTTTGGGGCATTAATTACCTTTCAGGCACTGTTCAAAGAGCTTAATATGCATGAATTTGTCAAATGTTTACAACATCCCCTGAGGTAGTTATTATCTCCATTAAAATTTGAGAAAACAGATAAAAAAAGAGAACAGCTTGCCCAAGACCGCTCAATTAGTAGTTTGTAGAAGATATTTTGTGTAAGTAGTAGTAGAGAGTCTAATAGGATCTGCACTCTTAGTGACTACATTACTTTCTTGTGTGATTAAATGTTTCTTATCCACATTTGTTTTAGATGTTTCATAATGCAACTGACATTCCAGTGATGTTGGATATTGATATTGTTTTCAATATTTTACATTACTCATTTTGAAATTATATTGTTTGGCAAACGTTGCTCCTTGTATTTTAGATTATTCATGATTTAACTGCCTAGAGTGTATATCTTCTTATAAAAACATAAATATTTGTTGGCATTTGATTAAACATTGCATATATTTACTTTAAAAAATTATTGCATTAGCTTAAAAAACTGCAGCAGTATATGAATGACTGCCTTTCGTAAGGACTTGGGTGATAGTTCTAGCCCAGAATTATGAGAGAATATAAGGTAGATGGATGAAGGCTCTCTCATCTTTGAGACAGGAAATCTGAAGGACAATATTGTATTATACAGTTCCTTTAATCTGCCTATCTAGTGACTTACCCAAAATCTACTTTCCATACATCTATCCATAAAATAGTCATATTCTGAATTCACATTGTTTTGAACAACTGTAAAATAACAGTGTCCAATATTAGGAAATAAGCTGATAAACTGAAGAAATTCAGTGCAACGCTGTATCAGAACTAATGAAAATGTCACACTGAAACTTTAAGAGGACAATATAAACCCATAATATGGTAGATCAGTGTAAGCACATAAGAAAATGTTTACAAGATTGAAATAACAAAGAAGATCAAATGAACCTAATCAAGGAATGGATAACAATATTACTATGCTTCTTTTTTTGAACATTAATTTTTCATAGGCTTTAAAAGGATTTGACTCATTTCTTGTAGTTATAGAATATCTAAAATGCTTTGCTAGTGATACACATTATGATGTATAGTGAACTTGATGTATTTATTAGCAATGAAAAGAAGCATCTTTAAATGTAGGGAGTGATGCCGAAAGAATCCTCTGAACCCTTTTAATTTACATTGTAAGTAGATTTTGAGACGTAATTGGTTTACTAGAAGGAAGAATATTCTTTATTTTTTCCTATTACCTTATGTTAGAGTTGAGCATTGGCTCTGAATTGGAACAGTGCTAGAAGAGTCCTTACCTTCAAAGTTACACCTTTCTTTAGCAACTCTTATGACCCTGCTTAGTTTCTATGGTTTATTCAGAAACCATAGAGAAAAGGAAAAAATGATTGAAATATTAAAACTGTTTTGCAGTCTTTATTTCTAAGAGGAAACTATGTCCCAGTCAGTGTCTAAAATAAAATCTTGGCTGTGTTTAGCTGTGACAAGTTACTTAAATTTTCTGATTCTTAGTTACTAATTTTAGAAACAGTGTTAGTAACCACTCTGTCTCTTCTAAAGGTTGTTGAAAGGTTGTGAACTTTGAATGAGCAGGAGTATGTATAAGTGCGTAAGTCATAAAAAATATATAATATGGAAAAATATTAAGTGCTATAAGGAATCCAATATTTAATAAATGTTTACTAAGCAATTTTTTCTTACTATAAATTCTATGTGATTAGATTTTTAAAATCCCATTCTTAGCATGAACTAAATGGCTTTTCACAATGTTTTAGATCACTTTGCTTTTGTTTATTTTTGTGACCTCAATGGTTAACCCACTGGAAGTACCCAGTAAATAGTTCAAGTATTGAAGTGACATCCCACTGCTTCAGGTAAAAACTGGATTTCTCAGAGTGACATTCAAGGTGTCTCATTACTGGTATCCAACATCATGTTCAATCTTCAGTTATAATAATTTTTTGACTTAGTCACTTAATATCTCTCATCCACTTCTATTTCTGTTTTTCCTAATCAATATAACTATGAACAAAAATAAATTTATGTTAATTCACCTTTAACAAACCTCTTGATTGCTATGTCAATGAAACCAAATGGTATTGTGTAACCCAATGGAAGATATCATTACCCTTTCTGAATATCTTTAGCATATATTATACTCTTTGGAATTTGATATTAATTACCATGTTAAATTGTCTGGAGATATGTTATTTCCTCAACTTAGTTGTAAGTTCTACAGTGTCAGAGACTGTGTCTTATGCTATACATAATTTCCCATTATAGCATCCATGACAAAACCACAAAAATAATATATAATAACCAGTAATTATTTTATGTATTAATTATTTTTAAATGTTATGCTCTGAGCTCCATGATTTCAAAAATTCTTGTTTCATTTTTGCAGTGCTTAAAAACTATTATACATCTATTATAACTCTATGGTATTTAATGTGTACTTTTAAATATAATATGAGCTAAAAAATGACTGTTCTTGAATAGAAGAGCCATGCTAAATTTCTTCCTTGAGACATTAATGAGACTACAGAGAGCATTCTTTGGAACCCAAATATTTGCAAGAATGCTTAGCCAAGTCTAATAAATTGTAGATATTTAAGATGATCCACTGTCTTCTAATTCCAAAGATAAATCAGTATGAGAATAGAGGAATCAGCAAGGTAATTAAGAAAACCCATCATAGGGTTTATATACAATCTTGTTACAAGGTTTGGGGATACCAATTGTTTTGCAGAATTTCCTTGAATTTGAAAAGGACCACTGGGGTTCTTGGCAAGCTGAGAAGAGATAGTTATGTGCTAGATGGGAGAAAAAGAGCTATCATATGAATTGATTCTGTAAATAAATAGTAATAAACATACGTTTCTTTTTTCTAAATGTCATTTTCATAGGATTTCTAAGTATGAATTGTGCATCTTTTCTTCTATTATTGAATATAAAGTCAATATGTAACTACATAATTGTATGCCATTTAGAAATTGCTTAAGCCTAGATTTCAGGCCCTATATCTAGATCAAATATAGTTATCTGAGAATATACTAGTTAGTACTCCTAAAACCCAAAACTGATCTGGGAGTAGAGATTTAAAAGTCATGGCCATGATGCATGTTAAATGGCGCTCAGGTAACTTGCTATTAGCAATATTAAAAATGATCTCTGCCGTATAATGGAAGCCATTTCCACTTTTGACATTTACACAATGTATATTTCAGAAATGATCAAACTAAGTGCTAGTTTATAACACAGAAAGTAAAATTTAAATTTTGATGTTTACTTAGGAGCTGATGCAGAACATTAGAAATGTATTATACTCTATTGAATCCCATATTTATGCAAACCTTGTGGAAAGTCTTCAAGTAGTAAGATTTGTAGGTATGCACTCCTTCAAGGATCTGCATGAGAAGAAAAGGAACTTTACAGAAGTAAATCATAATGTGATATGATTTTTAGCTTGAAATACTGAATCCTACACTAACAGATTATTTAGTGGAAAAAGAACTTTTGTTACTAGCTATATTTTATTACTTTTATGTAGAAATACAGATTGGAATTGAACTCTGTTGTTGCTGTTTTCCTGTTTCACAGATGTCCCTGCTTTAAATTTTAGTACAGTATTTCTAATGCTAATTATTGTTATACAGTTTGAGAATAAAGATAAAATTTCATATCCCTGGTTAAGTATTATACTATTATTTCCTTAGGAAAATTTGTCAATTTCAACTTAAGTACAAAAAACAAATTAAAGTTGTCTGTAAGGTGCTGATTGTCAAACAAATAATGAGATGAATTTTACTAGAAGCTAGTTCAAAGTGACATGGCACCATTTAAAGCACACATACACACACCTGGCTCACCAAATTTAATCTGTTTTTCCAAAAATGAAACTGAGAATTTGTTCACAGGAACCTATAAATTGAACTATGCTCTTATAAAAATGTAATATAAAAATTAGGCATCTGTGTATCTGGAAATCAAGCTGCCTTTGAACATTAAAACAATACTTAATTGCTTCTAAAGTGAAAAGAAAATAAGTCTTGGCTGTTATTTAATAGTTTTATATGGCCACGAGCCTTCTGCAGGTGGGCTGTTGAATTATCTAGCTGCTTGGTGTTAAAGTGGACATTTTCAAAATAAATCTTTTATAGCTGTCATTAAAATAATATGACCTGGGTCTTTGGTTAGGTGATGACTTTGATGTGCTTATTTAACAATTTACTAAAAAGGGGACGTTAAAGTGTCTTATGCATTATTTGTAGGTTTGTTATTGTACTACATTTATGTTTGTCTTTGATTCTGTCAAAATAATGGGAAATCTCAAATTGGAATGAATAGAATTGATTTACATTAGAAAAGGACTTTTATTTATTTATTTATTTATTTATTGCTACAGTGTCACTTCAGCTGCTCAACTGAAGGACATATTTATTTATAATATCCACTGTATGATATTTCAGACTGGACTGAATTTTCAAAGTTTTATTAAAACCAATGAATAAGGGACAATAAGAGATAATTCAAAATAATGATATTTGTCCTCTCTAATTAATATTCTGCATTAACAGTCATGTGTCAATTATAGAAAAATGAGAAATGCATCAATAGGCAACTTTGTTATGTGCAAACACCACAGAGTGGAAAATCCGGCACTAGACAATGATGCCCTCTGTCACTGCTCCTATTCAATATAGTATAGGACGTTCTAGCCAGAGCAATCAGGCTAGAAAAAAAAAATTAAAAAGTATTCAATTAGGAAAAGAGGAAGTCAAATTATCTATATTTGTAGATGACATGATTGAATATTTAGAAGACCTTATGATCTCAGCCCAAAATCTCCTTAAGCAACTTCAGCAAAGTCTCAGGATACAAAATCAATGTGCAGAAAACACAAGCATTTCTATACACCAATAACAGACTAACACAGTGCCAAATCATGAGGGAACTCCCATTCACAATTGCTACGAAGAGAATAAAATACCTAGGAATACAACTAACAAATGATGTAAAGAATCTCTTCAAGGAGAACTATAAACCACTGCTCAAGGAAATAAGACAGGACACAAACAAATGGAAAAACATTTCATGCTCATCTTTAGGAAGAATCAATATTGTGAAAATGGCCATACTGCCGAAAGTAATTTATAGATTCAAGGCTATCGCCATCAAACTACCAATGACTTTCTTCACAGAACTGGAAAAAACTGCCTTAAACTTCATATGGAACCAAAAGAGAGACCACACTGCTGAGACAATTTTAAGCAAAAAGAACAAAAGCCAGAGGCATCACGCTACCTGATTTCAAACTATACTATAAAGCTACAGTAATCAAAACAGCCTGATACTGGTACCAAAACAGAGATATAGACCAATGGAACAGAACAGAAGCCCTGGAGTTTGATTAGGTCCCATGTGTCTCTTTTGGCTTTCGTTACCATTGCTTTTGGTGTTTTATTCTTGAAGTCCTTGCCTATGCCTATGTCCTGATTGGTTTTGCCTAGGATTTCGTTTAGGGTGTTTATGGTGTTAGGTCTTACGTTTAAGTCTTTAGTCCATCTGGAGTTAATTTTAATGTGATGTATCAGGAAAGGGTCCA
>CAUYQU010032699.1:0-49759 GCA_963574635.1 Cheracebus regulus | reverse complement strand
ATACTGCTAGGATTATAGGTCTGAGCCACCACTCTCAGCCTCATTTTTTTCTTTTCTGGCACTGATTGTTAATGAGAATATTTCACTTGTCCTATGGAATGTACTACCTTCCGTATCTGTCTGGATTGTGGTGTCATTTAGTGCATAAATTTCTTACATTTCACATGTGTCCCATATCCTAGAAATTATGTTGAAAGGCTTAATGCATTAAAATTAAACATTCCTAGCTGATTTTAATTGATTTCAGATATAGGAGATTGTAGTACACTGGAAGACACATAATATTTCATTGACCCATCATTAGTGATACTAACATGGACCTTGGATTACTGTAATAACAATTTACTCCCTCCATTGTAGAATAACCCCTTTATTTTGGGACTAGAAAGTAATCTGTGTGGTATTAATTTTCACTATATGAAAGTATTACTGTGCAAACCACTCACCTACTGGTTGTGACACCAATTGATAATAAGCAGTTAGCTTAATTAGGGTTTCTACAATGTTTTAAAATCCCACCACTCTTTATTTATCAGCCAGGATTCCTATGTAGAAAAGGTTTCCTCACCAGGTGAGCAATTTGGTTACTCTGAAATCCAGTTGCTAGCAGAAAGGCAGAAAAAAAGATCAATTCTTTCACTTTATTTCCCAGTTTTCAAAGAGTTATTTTAATACCTACCTCAAATAGTGACAAATGAGATTTCTATGACTTTCTTTTTAAAATATGATTATAGACTCATTGACTTTTCATTGATTCAATCTGTTTCAATCTACTAAACTCATTATTTTTTTTTTGATGTTGAGATTGTCACAGCTTTGACCTATGGATGGCTCCACACTGACTCCTGGTGTGTTTGTCACAGCCCCATTTGTCTTTGCAGGCGTCTTTGCTTTCCTGAGCAAGAAGTCCTAAATTCACTTTGTTCTTACTCTGCCCCAGACTTGAAATCAACCATTCCTCCAGAGAGCCTTGTTCCCCCACCCAATCCCCATCCATGGGGAATGGTAATAGGGCCATACCTGGATATGAAGAATCTTAATTGCTATTTGAAGTTACATTGCTTCTAGGACCTTTCTGGGTCTTTAAATATATATTTGAAAAATCATGAAGTCATTTGTATCTCACGCCACGTATTGACGGTCAAAATACTGTGTTTTTGAGTTCTTCGAATGAAATAATTTTGCTGTTACCAATTTGATATACAGTTAGATTCCTTTAGTTGAATTTGTTTTCAACTTGAGAAGTTATTTTCTGAATATAATTTTCTTGAAAAAGTTAGTATTATTTACATAATTAAAAGGCCAAAACAACACAAAATGCATGTATGTAAATATTTTGCTTTCATTATTTCCCACCTGCCAATTTGTGGAATAATTTAATAATTTCTTGTTTTTGATTCTAGTCTTGTGTTTACATAAGTATAGTTTTTCATATCCAATACATACTATTCTATGTCTTGCTGTTGGTTATTTTTCAATAGTTATTCTGATTTTGCTGTATTGGTACATAAATATTATTCTCACCTAAAATATCTTTGCAAACACTCTTTCTTGAGGGTGCACCATAACGATTTAACCTGTCTCATCTTTCTGGACATGTAGATTCTTCTCAATATTCCCTTATTACAGTGAATAATCATGTACAAATGCCATTTCACCCTTGTGCAGGTGTATTTGTGGTATAGGGTCCTAGAAGTGGAATTGTAGGGTGAAAGGAAAAATCCATTTGTCATTTTGTTAGGTATTGCTAAATTCTCATCCTCAGAAATGGTATCATTGTGCAACCTCACCAGCAATATAAAACCATGCGCTGCAGTATCTATATTCTAATATTTCAGATACAGAGTGCATTGTGAAATTTTAGATAAAAAATAGTAGCTTCTTAGAGCTTTCATTTGCATTTTCTTTAGTATATGTGTGATATTGAAAGTCTCCTCTTATTTTTAAAGAAAACTTGTAATTTGTTGTTGTTGTCTGTTGCCTATTCTCTATTGGATGGTTGGTCTCTCTTTTTCAGATTTCTAGGAACTCTGTATAATTATCTTAGCTCTTTGTCTACAATGTAGGCTGCATTTTTTTTTCTGTCTGTCATTTCTCTTGGCTGTCAGTGATGCTTTTTGCAAAACAAAAGATTTTATTTTTATGTGTTCACATTTGTCATTCTTTTCTCTTGTGGCATCTGGGTTTTCAGTTATAGTTAGAAAAACCTTCTCTGCTCTAAAGTTTTACAGGCATTTGCTGTTTTTTTTTTTCTGGTATTTACATAATTTTATTTCATTTGCATTTAGATATTTGATTCATTTTTGCTTGTTATTTTCCATCTGTTTTCAAAGCCCTTGACTCTTGCCTCTCACACCATTGATATTTTTTACTGATTTTTTATGGTACCTTAAGTTATTCCTCACTTTCTTATACTTTAGTTCTCTATACCTCTGTTTACAGAGTTATTCTCCTCTAGTACACTCTTTTTCTCTGTGACTTTCAAAATCCTACTTTTTCTTGGCCCTAAGCAAGTTGTGTCTTCACTGATAATGTCATTGACTGCTATAGCCAATGTTTGCCTCTATATCCTCTGAAGTTTCTATAACATTTACCCACTGTCATCAATGGCATGATGGAAGTTATGCTGCTTTGTATTTTTAGTTGATGCCTATATGAGGTACCTAACAATCAAATGGTAAGCCACTTGAAGTCAGGAATCATATTTTATTCTTCTATGCACCCCCTTCATCTCCTGAAAAGCCACCTGCCTCTGTGTCCTATCCAAGGCCTCTGGCCATTTGAAGCTTCTCATTCCAAAAAAGCAAAGGCATTCTCTCTTAAGCCTTCCTAGTTGGCTGAGAAGTTAGCTGTCACCCCTACTTTGTGTAGAGAAAAAATTTATTAAATAAATATTTGATGCCATTTATTAGAGTGAACAGAAAAGGATACAAATATGATGTGTGAAAATTGCAATCAGTAGTTCTGATTTCCCCATGAAGGCCATTGCTGCTGGACAAACTATGGGAGCAAGATCTATCCTCTGAGACAGAAAAACACAATGCCAGACCAGATTTTCTGCTGACTGGGCAACTCCACAACGCACTTCCTCAAAATAATAATAATAATAAAAAAATGACGCCACACAAAGGTATTCATTTTTACTCTGCTTAGAGCCCATTACTGTCTAGTACCTTGGACAGCAACCCAAGCGAGGAAGAGGTCAGCCCTTTATTGGCTGTGGTTTGTAGACTTGGGTCTATCACAGGCGGTGAGAGAATAAAAGCAGAAGGATTGTTGGGAAAGCAAAAACCCACTCTATTACTTAGGAGAAATCACAACAAAGCCAGAGATAAGGCAAAAGGGGAAAGGCCAGATTTATGACAGGTGGTAAGAGGGGCATATTTGGGGTTGGATAATGTTTGCTCAGCTTACACTAGATAGCTCCCTTCCTTCTTAGGGGCTACAGATTTCTTCAACAACTGAGAATCCTTACTCGGCATGACAAGGTGCAAATCTGTCTGTGTTCAAGTGAGCCTGCAAATAAGAAAGGCCAGCATCCTTAGACAATTTCAGGGACTTCTCCAAAGGGGTCTGATGACTCAGGAGGGGCTGATGAGTTCAGGCTTTGTATACTGTATAGAAGGAGGCTGATGTTTGCTATCATAGAAGTTGTTGCTTATGATTGGGTCCTGAAGTTTTGTTCTTAATTGGTGAAAATTTACTCTTACATGGTCAAGAATACAAAGTTTATAGCTGTTTTCATTTATAACGTCATTCTTTCATTTATTCAATATACACTTATGGACTGTCTACTATTTTCTAGCAACTTAGCTAGGCTCTGAATATGTAAAGCAAAATAAGATATGGTCTTTCTTTTTCAAGGATCTTTTGTACAGATCAATAGTCCCCCAGTTTTTTATTTTTTAATCTCACGCATGAGTGCTAAACACGTTCCAATATATATCCCAATTATTCTCAGTTTGTTTTTTTATGAGACAAGTTTTTGCTGTTTTCCAGGCTGGTCTTGAACTCCTGGATTCAAGCAATCCTTTCACCTCATGCTTTCAAGTAGCTGATATTACAGGCACATGCAACTGTACCCAGCTGTTCTTAGTTATTTATAACAACATATTTTACTCTCCTAATCTGAATGTTATAAAACTTACACAAAAGCAAACATTACAAAGGGGTTATAAAAATACAAATTGAAATTTTGATATCTTTCTCTCTTAGAATGGTTTTGGGAAAATTACTAAATACAATACAAATACAATATAGACTATTAAAACCTGTTGCACATCCAAGCATAAATTAGGCCAGTTAAAACAGAATTTGTCAAGGATCTTGTTACTTGTTTTACCCTAGCCAGGCACCAGAAAAATCACGCTTCCAGTGTCACCATGGGGTTGTCTAGCTCAACTAAACCAAAGGGACGTTTTCTTTTTAAAATTAAGACTTATGAAGACAATTAAATATTCTTTGAGAGAGAGAGGAGTGACAATATGCAATGTATACCACCTAGTTAAAGGCAAAAAGTCCTGAAACTGGTCTCCAGTTCATTCGCCATAAAGAACATTCCAAAAAAGCAAAGGCATTCTCTCTCAGGCCTTTCTAACTGGCTGAGAAGTTAGCTGTCTCTTGTATTTTGCATAGAGAAACATTTTATTAAATATTTGGTTTCATGTGTTAGAGTGAACAGAAAAGCATATAAATATAATGTGTGAAAATTGCCATCAGTAGTTCTCATTTCTCCAGGATGGCCAATGATGACTGACTGAAGTGATGTGGCTAATGGACCAGTTTGGATCCAGGCTTTCTTTTCTTTTCTTTTTTATTGTACTTTAGATTCTGGGGTACATGTGCAGATCATGCAGGGTTGTTGCATAGGTACACAATGGCAATGTGGTTTGCTGCCTCCATCCCACGTCACCCATATCTGGCATTTCTCCCCATGTTATCCCTCCTCAACCTCCCCCAGTCCCCCGCTATTCCTCCCCTATCCCCCACAAACAGACCCCAGTGTGTGATGCTCCCCTCCTTGTTTCCATGTGTTCTCATTGTTCAACATCTGCCTATGAGTGAGACCATGTGGTGTTTGATTTTCTGCTCTTGCGTCAGTGTGCTGAGAATGATGGTTTCTAGATTCATGCATGCCCCTAGAAAGGACATGAACTCATCATTTTTATAGTTGCATAGTATTCCATGGTGTATATGTGCCACATTTTCCTTGTCCAGTCTATCATTGATGGGCATTTGGGTTGGTTCCAGGTCTTTGCTATTGTAAATAGTGCCGCAATGAACACACGTGTGCATGTGTCTTTTTTTTTTTTTGAGACGGAGTTTCACTCTTCACTCTTGTTACCCAGGCTGGAGTGCAATGGCACGATCTCGGCTCACCACAACCTCTGCCTCCTGGGTTCAAGCAATTCTCCTGCCTCAGCCTCCCGAGTAGCTGGGACTACAGATGTGCACCACCGTGCCCAGCTAATTTTTGTATTTTTAGTAGAGACAGGGTTTCACCATGTTGACCAGGATGATCTCAATCTCTTGACCTCATGATCCACCCGCCTCGGCCTCCCAAAGTGTTGGGATTACAGGCGTGAGCCATGGCACCTGGCCCATGTGTCTTTATAAAAGAACGATTTATAATCCTTTGGTTATATACCCAGTAATGGGATTGCTGGCTTTATTTTCTTTTGGTTGCTGCACAGTGTTCTTTTCTCTAAGTTAGATGTTAATACATCTTACTCTTGGGAAATGGCACTATAACTAAGGTATAGTCTATGCTTAAACAGCTACTGAAAGTAGAGGCTTTGTATATATAACTTCTATTAGTTGATATTGTGAAAGAGTTTCTGCCACTCCAGTGGTCTCTGAGCATAGCTACCTCTAGCTATGTGAAATTGCAACATTTTGTGACCTGGATCTTCTTAGTGAAGTAATTTCTGTATGAATTGTGGTGTTTGAGGGTTCAGGTGGTGTGATCAACTCCATTTTATACAAGAACTTACTTCCTTCTTGAAGTCCTGGTTGAAAATGGGTTCCCTCCTTGTGCAAAACATAAGCAACATGACATTTCCTGCAAACATTTAAAAAATTCATTATTTTTTAAATTTAATTTTAAAATTGATACATAATAGATGTACATGTTTACTTTCAGAAATTTTTAAACATCTCTATGGGAACAGTGGATTAGGACACTACATTCATCACATATGTTCAATATTTTGGGGGTAACAATAAGTTAATATTATTAGTGCTGAATATGATATGTAAACTATTTTTAACTTCAGGCTTACTACCCCAAGTTCAAAGGAAAATTTAAATGAAGTATTTTTCAAGTGTTCCACAGAAAACTTGTTTTAAAAGATGCTTGCAAATCATTTACAAATATTTAAAAATATTTCTCTCCAGTTCCGAACATTTTATTTTTCAATATCAATATACTTAGCAAAACTCCCCTCACAGACAACTTAGAAAAAGACTTCAACCTGAGTCAGAATTATTCAGGTTTCAAATGGTACAATCCAAATTACTGAAGCCTTAGTTCACTTTAAGACTGGTTTAAGGTTAAGTTAAACCAAGAGGAAGTTACGCTTGGTGGTGAGACCCTACTGCGGGCAAGAGATAGCCTCTAATGGAGAGTGTTGGCAGGTGCTCTGTTCTGTCTTTATGGGCCTACTTAGCTCTCACTGTGTGATTTCCCATTTGCGATATTAACATAATAACATGCACATACATATATTTATACAGTGTCTCTTTTCCAAGAGGGAAAGGCGTTAAGATTAAGCCAGATATTTTTATTTCCCCAACCACATTGTAAACAAAACAATTCATTTCCTTACCTCTGGGGTGTAAAGCCTCAGTTTTCTCCAGGCTACCAAACTATACTGACGATGAAAGTGACTGAAATTATAGCATTGTTTTAAACAACAGATCAACTGACACAGCCTTAATACAACTTTTGGGAATATTGAAAATGAGTTTGGAAAGTTGACGTTTTATTAGGGAGCATTTGGGTGTCCATATGATATTAAACAGCAGAGAAGCGGTGCCTTCATTGAGATGATCATCATGACTCCTTTGCAGCAGTGTCCAAGAATACTTATTGGTTATTAATTGAGTATTGTGTGATGCATATACATATCTGGAACACTCTGCACCTGCATCTTCCCTTATAGACCTTTAATATTTGTATCTTATGTTTGAATGATTATTTTATCAATGTCTATATTCCCTCAGGCCATCATGAATGCTTCATGAATGCAGAGACTACTTCTGAACCCAGTCTCTGTACAAGAACTGGCAAATAGTAGTGCTAAATTCATATTTTTAAAAGGAAGGAGGGAAGGAAGGAAGGAAGGAAGAAAGGAAGGAAGGGAGGGAGGGAAGGAAGAAGGAAGGTAGATGAGGTAGAGATGAGAGAGGGAGAGCGAGAGAGAGAGGGAGGGATTAAGGCGGAGGGGGGGGAGGAGAGAGAGAGAGAGATGGGATTTGGAAATAGCTCAAGTGTTCTGATGTTTCATTGTTTATCTGATTATTTTCTCACCATAAATAGCTAGTAGTCATCTGGCTTCATGCTTCCTTGGGAAAGACAGCAGGGCCAGACCTGCCAAATGTGTAATTGTAGCTCATTGTAAAAAGAATTAACACTCCAGTAAAAATGGCCCCACAAGCAAGCTGCTCAGATCATTGTAGATCCTGAATTTCAGATCTATGAGGAACTTGGATGCTTATCACATCCTCATTTTAGCCTTGAGGAAAATTGAAGCTCATAAAGGCTAGATAACTTGCTGAAGGTCACACAGCTGGTGGCAGAACAGTGTCACCTCTATTTCATGCTGCTGCTTGGGTAGACTACAGACAAAACATGTACCAAACTTCAATTTCTATTGCTCTCAGTGCTGGGGGATGCCAGAGTTCTTGCTTCAGAATGAGTATTCAGAAGCAGGATAATTGAAGAACATCACAGCAGGCTCTGGGAGGAATTTGTGGCCAGTCATATGAAATTTGACTGTCTGACTGAAACTGACTCTCTAGTCCATCCCTGGCTGTTTCTCTGGCTATTAAGAAGGAGGTAGTGGATTCTTTTATTATTGTCTTAGTTGCTATTATAGGAGATATTTTGAACAAATACAACTTTTCTTCTTTCAAACGTCTATTTCTGGTAAAGTTAAATTCAGTGCTTAATTTATAGTATTCAGCACTAAGGAAAGATTAGTGACTTCTTTCAAATCTAGAAAGTGGTTTCCAGTCCTGGTATCTAATATACCTCAGGCCATGTAGGCCATTCATCTTAATTATGCAATTATTGCAAAAAATTCTGATATTGTCTACTTATCAAAAGTCTCTGGAATGCATACCACACCCCTCTGATTAGGGGTGATTAGAGAAATACCTGATATCCAACTATGTTTACATTTCCTTCTCTATTGATTGTACAGAAGGTGATTATTGTGACTGCTCAGTAGGCTGTTCTCATTAGGGCTCCATTGATCATGAGCTGGTTATGGTTCCAAATGCCAGGGTAAGTGTGTGCTTTGAATTTGTAGTGTGAGGCACCCAGATAAGATAAAGAAAAATTAAGACCAGCATTTTATTCTCCAAGTTCTAGTTAAATTGCTCCACCTTCATATAGCATTCTCAGATCTCTTCCCCAAAGAAACAACATTAATCAATCTTTTCAGCTTTGCAGTCTTTGGAAGCAATACTCTTGATCTATTGAAGGCTGCATTATTAAAATTATCTGCTGTGTCTGTCCTTAATAAGGTCAAAGAAGGAATCTATACAAGCTGATTCATCACAAAGGCCCTGGGGATGCACATCATTGAGAAAGCCAGTTTTATTTTCCCTCCTGCAAGACAAAACTGGATTGCAACTTTTCTTGCTTATCAGGAAGGCAAAGCCCGGGGAATCCATTATTAATTTGGAGAAAGACCTAACCAGGACATCTGGCCTTCTTTGTGGAGGATTCCTCATGACCAGGCTGCATGTGTAGGAGGGAGTGGTGATGGAGGGTTTTAACTGTCTAAGTGAATGATAATTCCTCTCAGGAGATGCTTGTCAGAATAGATTTTCCTCCATGATCTCAGCCTACATTTCTTTAATAGTTATTAATGCCACTGTATCAGCAATCCTCTTCTCCTGCCATGATAAAATCTCCCCAAAGTGAATTGCTATTGTGTACATTTAGCAGGACTTAGGAAGACAAGATGCAGGGGAAGAGAATTGATTTTCCCTCTTTCAGTAGAAGGCAATGATGGGGACATCAGTGTGTCATGTATCACACAATCTGTAAATTACTTTAAAATGGCACAGGATGTTCTCCATAATACCCTCAAAATGTAAAGTTTACCAGGTTGACCTATCTTAAATTGCACTTTCTGAAAAAGAGTTTCTTTTTTATTTCTAGTGAAAAATTGTAGTTCTGGAATTTTGGGGGCAACCAGCAAAAGAAAAAAAAATCGTGTTTAGCTTTATATTGCACCAAACACATAGTAAGTCACCAGTGAATATTTGCTGACTTGTGGATATGATGCCAAGATAAAAAGCTACAAGTTCCCATAAGTTCATTTCAACAGAGCTCCCATTTACAAAAAGTAATTAGAGCTTTGTCTTTAATATAATATATTTATTAAATAAATGTAGCTGTGTAATCATGGAATCTAAACACTGGAGGGTTTCAAAGCTCCACCTCACATCAAATGCAGGCATCATATAGCCTCTAGGTTGTGGGTTATGTTGGGTTTTTTTCCTTCCCACTTACAGACTTGCAGTTGTATTTCTTTGAAGATATGAAACATGTTTGTCTCACCTCTAGCCAAGTAAAAACAGGTATATGAATAAAATGAGTGTCAAAGAGATTTTTTTCCCCAAAAACCTTGGAAATATTAGATTTCTCTTGGCTGTGAATGTGGTGGGAGTCTTGATGACTTCGTCATATTAGGGAGCTTTTTATTCAGCATACTAAAAACATGTATGTAGCAATTTCTAGAGGGTTCCAGGCCTTTTCTTGGGGTTAGAGGAACGAAGATTACTAAACAATGGCCTCTATCCAGTCAATGCAACTGATTAGATTAGCTAAATATTGTGGGGCATGGTGATTTAAAACAAATTCCCAGAAGAGGGAAGATTTTGTTCACCACATAGGCAGTCACGAGGTCGGTGTTCTACAACTAGTAGGATGTGTCAAGTCACAGCATCCTACAAAAACAGTCTGTTTTGAAAAATTTGGTCTGCCTGAAGGTGGGTGGCTGGAGACAACCTGGAGAAGTTAGGAGGGACCAGGTCACCCAATACCTGGTTAACCAACTAAGAGAAATTGAATGCCTACTTGTATGCCAGCAGGAAAATTTAATCTGGGGTACAAGATCACCTTTTGTCTTTAGGAAGTTTGCAGTCATTCATAAATCCAAGGGAAAAAGCAAAAATTCAGGCCATATTATGCCTCACTCTAAAATATCCTGCTATCCAGCCCTGGGCGTTGCATTATTCCGGTAAGGGCTAATGTTGTATATTCTTCTCAATTATTTCAATAACAAATGTGGAGGATACATCCCAGTTGAAAGATGACTTATTTGAATTTTACTTTTTAGTGCCAAGAGTGCAGGGAAAAATATCTTTTGTGAGCCTCTAGGAAGGTTGGCTGATCTGCAGATGGGATAAAATATCCTGTATGTACTCTTCATTTGATTTGTAATTTACATAGCATCTCTTTGTTCAGCAAGGAACACCCTGCATGACTTCCTGACACTGACCTGGATTTTACTTATGACTGCCCTAAATTGTATTATCATGGTGTACCAGTTGTTCAGTATTCAGCCTTGCTCCTCTGTAACTTAATATTATGATTTATTTCTGACTTGGCTTTTCTTTATTGAATGCTGACTTTTTCTAAGAGGTTCATGTGGAAATGTGCTACATGAAAAAAAAAAAAAAGAGCACAGTTTGGCCTCAGGGCAAAAATATGAATACTAACCCAGGGACATGAGTATAGGGCAGAAGAGCGAGTGACACAGCCAACAAAATTAACTCATTCCTTTGTCTTTTGTGTGTTCTTAAATGTATGGAGTGACTCAAATTTTAGCACAGAAAGTAAAGTTAGAAAGCAACTGCCATTTGCCAACAACCCATTCTTTAATTCTCAAAGATCAAAAATTTGCTTGAAAATTGACATTTTCATTTTCTCCTGACCCAGTGAACTAAGTTCTAAGGAATGTGGTAGCTCTGATACCACCTAAAAAGCAAATATTTCTTGGAGTCTACTTCTAGATGTGAATAAGCTCAAAGAAAATGGCTCAGAGATGGAGTAAATGTCCCTTGAAATATACCCAAACTTAATAATTAGGAGAAAAGTGCTTGAATAAACACATTTAGAGTGTTATTGAGCATATAGAAGCTTAGATGGTCCGTATTTCCAAAAGACAATGACTCTACAGCACGTTCTTCGGAGATGAGAAAATTATGCCATAAATAAAATTGGCAGTGGAAGCATTTGTTTTATCATTCAGTTAAGTAGGAGGAACTCTTTCATACCAAGAGGGACTGAGGTAAAACTAATGAACAGATATACTTAACAACAAGAACAATTAAAAAAATGTATTACCACCATTCAAGAGTGTGAAATCACTTCTCTCAGAGTCTTTTTGGATTGAATGCTTTTTTTTTTTGGCTGGTAATGTCAAACTAAAACTTTCCCTAAACACAGATAGCTAGATGGCTCTTGGCATACTTTCAGGGCTTATGGTCTTCAATTATTCCACTGACAGCCACCTGTATGTTTCCAAAACACCTCTTTCAGTGTCTCCAGTGTTTAAACATGAACTGAATAGTGTTACATGATAGTATTAAATAAAATTTACCCTAAAGCTGTTTCCTACATACTATAAGTTCTGTCTAAATGTTTCTTCGTGCATAGTGCACATGTAATTGGATGTGTAAACAGACGATAACCTACTCTGGTGCCAATCAAAGGTGGCCAACTGTTCAAACCACATTCAAATATGGCAAATGCTGAGCTGTAACCAATCCCACTGTTTCTGTACCTCTGTGTCACTTTTCTTTTTCTTTCTATAAATCTTCTTCAACTACCTGGTAGTGCCAGAGTTTTTCTGAACCTGTTCTTTCTTGGGGGATGCCTGATTTAAGAATGGTTCTTTGCTCAATTAAACTCTGTTAAATTTAATTTGTCTAAAGTTTTTCTTTTAAAAGTAGAGATAAGAGTACAACACACCTTGAGGTGTACAGAAGTGAGTTCAAATCCTAGCTGTTATTGGCTTCATTTCTCATCTTGAGCAAGGTACTTAGTTTCTCTGAGCCATAGTTTCTGCACTTGTAAATATGGAGAAGTGAAACACCAGCCTTGTGAGGTTGCTCTGCCATCTGAATGAGGTAACGAGAAAATGCTCGACCAGTGTTGTAACTCAATCTTCTTATCCAACAGGGAGCTCCCTGGGCATGCAGACCCAGACTCTCCCTTCTAGTTGCACCTCTTGCACTCTCTGGCACATCTCATGTAGGCTCTGTTGCTTGTCATGTTTTCCAGTCCACAAATACCCTTGGTGTGCTGTCATGTCTGTACTTGGTCTACATTATTCTAATGTGAATACATGAAGCTTCTAATGACAGTGTAATCTTTCTAGACAATCTCTGAAGAAGAAATATTACTCGTCTGTGGTGAATATAAAAATAGACTCATAGGGAAAAAAGGGTGATTAAAGATGTAATTCTGCGTTTCCTTGGGACATACATAAATAGCAAATAGTCATTTTTTACTTAAAAAAAAAAGAAATCTACAGAAGAAAATTAAGCTTTTTCTGTTGCTAACCATCCAGGAGGCCTTGGTTTCCCTTTGAGGCTGAAGTTCATTTGTGATAGGTTAGTGCCACTCATTTTTGTGGCTTCCCCAGAAGACACTCTGGGAAAGGCAAAGTCTTCCCC
The DNA here is from genome assembly GCA_963574635.1 of Cheracebus regulus. NCBI lineage: Eukaryota > Metazoa > Chordata > Mammalia > Primates > Pitheciidae > Cheracebus > Cheracebus regulus. Next base: position 36,838 of record CAUYQU010032699.1, on the reverse strand, counting down.
TCCCATTATGCTGAGCCAGACACGGCATCTACATGACTCATCACCAAGTGGTTCTCCAGAATTCACCTTGGTTGCTTTTCCCCAATCCAGATAATCCTTCAGACTGGTATCCCTCCCAGCTCATTCCTTGTCACTCCTCTTCCTCTTTGGAGGCCCTCACCATACCTGTCTGATGCTGCCCCTCAGAAACACATCAGAGTCTCCTATGTCTATGGCTACCAAACTTGGTCTATGGCGACCAAACTCTACACAATTTCAGAAGCTGTCTTTTTTAAAAAAACTTTAACTTTTGGGATACATGTAGGAATGTGCAGGTTTGTTACATAGGTATACATGTGCCATGATGGTTTGCTGCACCCATCAACCTATCATTCACATTAGGTATTTATCCTAATGCTATCTGTCCCCCAGACCCCCACCCCCGACAGGCCCCAGTGTGTGATGTTCCCCACCCTGTGTCCATGTGTTCCTCATTGGTCAATTCCCACTTATGAGTGAGAACATGTGGTGTTTGGTTTTCTGTTCTTGTGTCAGTTTGCTGAGAATGATGGTTTCCTGCTTCACCTATGTCCCTGAAAACGACATGAACTCATCCTTTTTTATGGCCGCATAGTACTCCATGCTGTATATGTGCCACATTTTCTTTATCCAGTCTATCATTGATGGGTATTTGGGTTGGTTCCAAGTCTGCTATTGTGAACAGTGCTGAAATAAACATACATGTGCATGTATCTTTAAAGTAGAATGATTTATAATCCTTTGGATAAATACCCAGCAATGGGATTGCTGGGTCAAGTGGTATTTCTAGTTCTAAATCCTTGAGGGATCACCACACTGTCTTCCACAATGGTTGAACTAATTTACACTCCCACCAACAGTGTATAAGTGTTCCCGTTTCTCCACATCTTCTCCATGATCTGTTGTTTCTTGACTTTTTAATGATTGCCATTCTAACTGCTGTAAGATTGTATCTCACTGTGGTTTTGGTTTGCATTTCTCTAATGGCCCTTCATGATGAGCTTTTTTTCACATTTGTTGGCTGGATAAATGTCTTCTTTTGAGAATTGTCTGTTCGTATCCTTTGCCCACTTTTTAATGGGGTTGTTTTTTTTCTTGTAAATTTGTTTAAGCTGTTTATAGATTCTGGATATTAGCTCTTTGTCAGATGGGTAGACTGCAAAAATGTTCTCCCATTCTGTAGGTTGCTTGTTCACTCTGATGATAGTTTCTTTTGGTACCCAGAAGCTCTTTGGAAATTTGATCTTATTTGCCTACTTTGGTTTTTGTTGCCATTGCTTTTGGTGTTTTAGTCATGAAATCCTTGTCCATGCCTATGTCCTGAATGGTTTTGCCTAGGTTTTCTTACAGGGTTTTTATGGTTTTAGGTCTTACATTTAAGTCTTTAATCCATCTTGAGTTAATTTTTGAATAAGGCATCAGGAAGGGATCCAGTTTCAGCTTTCTGCATGTAGCTAGCTGGTTTTCCCAACACTGTTTTTTGAATATGGAATCCTTTTCTCATTGCTTGATTTTGTCAGGTTTGTCAAAGACCGGATGGTTTTAGATGTGTGGTGTTATTTCTAAGGCCTCTGTTCTGTTTTATTGGTCTGTATATCTGTTTTGGTACCAGTACCAAGTTTTCGTTACCATAGCCTTATAATATAGTTTGAAGTCAGCTAGTGTGCCTCCAGCTTTCTCCTTTTTGCTTAGGATTGACTTGGCTATGCAGGCTCTTTTTTGGTTCCATAGCCCTTCATGCTAAAAACTCTCAATAAACTAGGTGTTGATGGAACGTATTTCAAAATAATAAGAGCTATTTATCACAAACCCACAGCCAATATCATACTGAATGGGCGAAAACTGGGATCATTCCCTTTGAAAACAGGCATAAGACAGAGATACCCTCTCTCACCACTCCTATTCTACAGGATAAATGTATACATAAAGGGGAATGTATTAAGGAATATATTAACTTACAAGATCACAAGGTGAGGTCCCACAATAGACCATCTGCAAGCTGAGGAGCAAGGAAGCCAGTCCAAGTTCCCAAAGCTGAAAGACTTTGAACCGATGTTTGAGGGCAAGAAGCATCCAGCATGGGAGAAAGATGTAGGCTTGGAGGCTAAGCCAGTCTAATTTTTTTTTTTTTTTTGAGACGGAATTGCCCTCTGTCACCCAGGCTGGAAAGCAGTGGTGTGATCTCGGCTCACTGCAACCTCTGCCTCCCAGGTTCAAGCAATTCTCCTGCCTCAGCCTCCCAAGTAGCTGAGATTACAAGCACACACCAAAATGCCGGGCTCATTTTTGTATTTTTAGTAGATACAGGGTTTCACCATCTTGACAAGACTGGTCTGGAACGACCTCCTGACCTCAAGTGATCCGCCCACTTTGGCCTCCCAAAGTTCTGGGATTACAGGCGTGTGCCACTATGCCCCGTCAAGTCTAATCTTTCCACGTTCTTCTGCTTGCTTTTATTCTGGCTGCACTGTCACCTTATTAAATACTGCCCACCCAGATTGAAGGTGGATCTGCCTTTCCCAGTCCACTGACTCAAATGTTAATCTTTGGCAACACCCTCACTGACACACTCAGGATCAGTACTTTGCACCCTTCAATCTAATCAAGTTGACAATATTAACCATCACAGATGGCTAATATGGGAGATATGCACGAAGGGTCTGGGAAAGGGATTTGGAAGAGATATGGACACAAATGAAGGAGGAAGGAAAAGGGAAGGTGAGAAGGGAACAAAATCAAATACCCAGTATTGCACAATTGAGCCTGAAGTTGGCCTGCTCGCCACAGAGCAGCCACAGGTTTTCAGGATGCTTTAGTGATAGCAGTCATCAGTACTTCTTGTTAGGAACAAAAGGCTTCATTGGTAATAGTGTATTCTATTTATTTAGAGAGTAAAAGTTCTCTGTTAGAACTAGCCTTCTCAGAATGGCATTTGGGTTTTCAGAAAAGCACAGCACCAGCATATTTCTTATCTGCCTTGAAGGTTATAATAAATCCCTCCATCTATTAATTTATAAACCTTTTAGCCACATGCCATTTTGGGGCTATATGCTTCCTTTCCTCCCTGTAACCCTGGGAAAGATCTTTCATATCCAATCTCTGTAGATAATCTGAATGTGAAATCGGGTATGGTTATCTTATCCCTCTAATCAGAAGGTCAGCAGTTACCTGCGGCTTTTCCATCTGTCCTCCAGCTGAATGCTGGCATTTAGTAAATCAAAAATTGGTTACAAATTAGCAAAGCTGACTGGCTCAATGAGATCTAGCCTAGAGTCTTTGCTGGAAGAGGGGGGGTTTAAATATGGTTTGAAGGGAGATTTGAGGTGAACTCTATTTGTCAAAGCCATGGAGTAGCAGTATAAAAGATGAGCGATGTTCTCCTGGGTAAAAATGTCAAATCACATGGGAAATGGGAATATTTCACAGGGTGATTACTGCATTTTGAGTACCACTCTGAGTGGATTAAGTATAATTTTTTTTTCAGCTACAACAAAGCAGCTGGAAACAATTGTTCTCAAATTGATTCAGCCCAGAAATCAATTGGGAAGTCTCCCACAGGTGTCTAGCACTCCGCAGCTATTAGAATGATACAGGGTAAGTCTCAAAGTTCAAAGAAACACACATGTGGAAACAGTTTCCAAACAATGAAGTGCTAACCTGTGTTGGCATTACACCACCAGAAAAGGAGGAAAAGACAGTGGCAGCTGAAGACATTTCAGGAATGCTTCATTGAGAACCTAAGTCTTGTTCTGGGCCATAAAGTAAAAGGGAGGGCGTGGTTTCTATACCGGAGATAAGAAAGGAGAAAATTGGACGTGGAGGAAATGATTTGAGTACCAATCAGAGTAAACAAGAATTAGCGAGTAAATCTGTCCAGCTGGAGTTGAAGGTAAGTGCTGGAAAATGGTGAGAGAGGATGTGTGGGATAGGGGGACAATAAAGATGGGCAAGACATTTGGAGTTGATAATTGATAGGATTTGGCTGTGTCCCACCCAAATCTCACCTTAAATTGTAATCCCTGTAATTGCCACGTGTCAGACGAGGGACCCAGTGGGAAGTGATTGGATCGTGGGGGCGGTTTCCCCATGCTATTCTCGTGATAGTGAGTGAGTTCTCACGAGATCTGATGGTTTTAAAAGCGTCTGGTATTTCACCTGCTTGCACGTCTCTCTTCCGCCTCCTGGCGAAGAAGATGTCTGCTTCTCCTTCTGCCGTGATTATAAGTTTCCTGAGGCCTCCCCAGCCAAGCATAACTGTGAGTCAATTAAACCTCCTTTGTTTATAGATGACTCAATGTCGGGTAGTATCCTTATAGCAGTGTGAGAATGAACTAATACAATGTTTTAGATCAAAGGGACTCACTGATATCTCTTAAAAATAGTATAAGAGGAAAATATAGGTGGTGGTGTAGTGTCTATCTACCTGGCCCCTGGGGTTGAGCCTGGGAAGCTAGGCCAGAAAGGGTTAGCATAAGAATCTAGGCATAATTTAATGGGACTGGCCTATAATGGTGAGGTGGAGAGAATAGGCAGTGTGAGAGTGAAAAATATAAATGAAAACCAACAGGACTCCATCACAACACAAAGAGGACTTTCCAACCTGCAGGGAAGAAAAGGTTGTGCCTCTCGCCATCAGGAGCATTCAGTTGGAATGTCTCCATTTCACCAAACTACTCTGCACAGATATGAAGCTTGGGCCCCCTTCAACAGCAAGGGGTCTGTTTCGCTTCTTGTGCAGGTGGGCTCAGCTATTCAAAGTGAGACCTTGATGTAGCCTAGGGTTGCCACTCTCTGTGGAGCTGGATGGGCCTAACGGGTAGACAGGTGCTGGTGGTGATACAGGAGCTTCAGTGGTCTGAGATTTAACAGTCTTGGCCTTCTGTGTTTTGGACTCTGGGGCTCCCTGGCCATTTGCACCAGGTTTGAATTGTATGTGCTGAGAGCCAGGTGTAACAGTTCTAGCAGTGATGAGCTTGAGTGTGGACCTAGTTGACCATGTAGCATTTGCATCTCAGAATAGCTGAGGGTTTCCTTTCTCACCATCTTACTGTACCTATGTACCTATGAGTACCTATGTAACTCTTATTGAAGGTCTGAGGAGGGCACTGAATTTTTTTCTTTTAGACTTTTCTGTATTTTATGTCAGAAATGATATGCTAAATTACGATTTGTAAATCTAGATAATAATAAGCATCTCTGAACGTATTCATGAATATGAAATAAGCAGTAGAATCATGCTGTGCCTGTTCAGTCTTGGTGTTGCCAAGATGTGAGGCTGGGGGAATGTGGGAAGACGCAGGGCAGATGGGGGTCAGGGCTGCAAGGTCAGGAATTCCACTAAGCTGGGAGCAGGCAGGCAGCTTAGGGGGATGCTAAATCAAGAGGAGGGGAGTTTCTTTGCCTGCAGCTGTTTATCTAGAGCTACCTTTTATGGCAGTATTCACTCATTTAGGGAAGATAAGTGAGGGAACAGCAAGAACTTCTTTGGAGCCAAGATTGAGCCCCTGCCATTGAAGAGTTTTTTGAGCTAGTGACAGATGCAGTTCTTCTTCCTCAGTGTGGCCTGGGGTTTCTGAGGCTGTCAGAAACTGAATTCTGAAATCCCCAGGGCCATCACTGTCTTATTTGGTCCCTGAAGCTGGAGCTGAAGGCTCTGAAATGGGGCATGTAACTAGGGCTCCAACTCCCCTTAGCAGTCATTTTCACACTTGCAAAAAATGATGTATTTTCTCAGGCGGGTATGTGGCTGCCTATAGCAGCCTTCAGCTAAATGAAAGCATTTTCTTGGTCTCTGGGGAACCAGTTGCTGACAGATGGCCTTCCAGGATTTAAAATGTCCTAGGTTTGTTATTTGAACCTAACAAAAGAGAAAAAGCCATTCTGGATACAATTAGAGCATATTTTTTCTTTGTCTTACCCCCCCACTCCCAGTGAAACAGAGAAATGTGAAGGACATACTTTTAGTGCTGTGGTCATTTTAAGCTCAGTGTGGGTGAGATGATGTCTATAATAAATAAGAAGTTTGTATGTGTCCTTTCAGCTCTCTGAAAAGGTTATAGTGTCATGAGTATACTCTGAGCATAGTGAAATTCTCAGTATATTCAAATAAAGTAAAGGATAATTTTACTGTGACACGTCATGCAGTAAGGCTTCTGTGAAGGCTAGAAGCTCCCAGAAAAAAGCAGTTTCCGAGCAACTACCACTGACTGGGAAGGGCACTCTGACCCTGAGGGCTACAGCAGAAGGGTGTACACATTTTCATTACACAGCTTCTTAAGCAAGGCGTCTTTTCTATAGGTATGTGGTAATCAGTTGTGAGCTGTGTCTTCCTAATCTTGTTACTACTAATAAAAACTGGTATACTTTTAAAATTAGCTTTGTTGACTTATGTTTGCCTACAGTAAAATTTACCAATTCTACAAGTGCAATTTGATGAGTTTTGACAAATGTGTGCCGTCTTGTAATCTTCACCATAACCAAGATTTAGAATATTTCCATTACCCTAAAATGTTCCCTTTGCCTTTTGTGGCAACCAGTGTTCTGATTTCTATCACCATAGTTTTGTCTTTGTTTCTTCTTTGCTGTATGTCTGAACTTACCTTCTAGGTAATTACCACACTGTTTCTGTAACTATGTCGATACTACTTATCCTGTTTTTACCAAATCTTTATGACTTTAGAACCATTAAGTGTCTTTAAAGTTACTTGTAGGTTTCCACTTTGATCCATAACATGTGATCCATACATGATTGTAGTTTAATTTTCATTTCCTTCTCCTCCCCAGTTTCTTTGTTAGGGGTACCTCATTGTAACCTTTTTTTATACTTCAAAAGTTGTGAAAGGAGGCAGGGGAAGCAGGGGGTGTCAAGAGGAGGGGACAACCCAGAAAAGGCTGAGTGGAGAGTCTGGCATCACAAGAGGGGCAAGCATCATTAATGGAGCAGATCCTGGAGGAAGGAAGATGGAATAGGACATTATAGCCTGTTGGCAATTGCTGGATGAATAAGGGAGGTAGTAAAGACACATATTCTTCTGAGACAGTAAGTTAGGATAGATATTGTCAACAGGTTAACCTGGAGGTGAAGAAAATACCACCAAGTAATGTGATGACAATGACTAGAATAGATACTTAGGGATGCGGAAGAGTATGCTGGAAGTTTACAGGTTCTGGAGGAAATGCAGCATAGCAATGGCTTAATTTAAAGAAATAAATTTCAAAGGGGCATTCAGGGACCAGTTGCTCCTTTAAGTATCACTTGGATACCATTTTCTGTGAGTGCTTTTGTTGTCAGGCAGATCCTTAATCCTGCTCAAATAAATTTTTTATTAAAAAATTTTTCACACCTCAAGTTACCAGAATATTACATTGTAATCTCATATTCCTTCACTTAAATGCAATCCATTGTTAACATCTTGCCACATTTGCTTTATCTCTTTCTTTATTACATAAAACATCCACAACATTTATTCTTATATAATCTTTATTATTATCATCTTGCTGATCCATTTGAGAGTCATTTGCAGAGGTCATGACTCTTCATCCCTTCAGAATATAGTTCCTAAGAAAACAAAACTTTTTTTTTTTACATAGCCACACAGTAAAATTCATCAAATTAAAAAATTTAACACTGATAACAATGGTACTACCTAATATGTAGTTTATATTCAAATTTGTCCAATTAAAGGGGCTTGCATTTTAAATGATTTTCTTGGAGACCAAAATAGACTCATGACTCAAGAAATGATGCTTTTGTGGCCAAGAAACAGGAAGAAATGCTCACATCACCAATCATCAGAAAAATGCCAATCAAAACTAAAGTGAGATATCATCTCACACTAATCAGAATGCTGTCATTAAAAAGGCAAAAAACAAAGCCAGTGTGGTGGTTCACACCTGTAATCCCAGTGCTTCGGGAGGCTGAGGTGGTTGGGTCACTTGAGGTGGGTCACTTGAGTTCTGAACCAGCCTGGCCAACATGGCAAAACCTTGTCTCTACAAAAAAATACAAAAATTAGCTGGGTGTGGTGGTGCATATCTATAATCTTAGCTACTTGGGAGGCTGAGGCAAGAGGATCACTTGAACCTATGAGGCAGAGGTTGCAATGAGCAGAGATCACACCACTGCATCCCAGCCCAGGCAACAGAGTGAGTCTCTGTCTCAAAATAAGTGAGTACAAATAAATCCAATGGAAAATCAAAAAACAACAGATGTTGGTGAGGCTGTGGAGAAATGGGAATGCTTATACACTGTTGGTGGGGATGCAAACGAGTTCAGCTACTATGGAAAGGGTTTAGAGATTTCTCAAAGAACTTAAAATAGAACTATCATTCCACCCAGAAATCCCAGGACTGGGTACATACCCAAAGGAAAATAATTTATTCTATCAAAAAGGCACATGTGTTCGTATGTTCATTGCAGCATTATCCACAGTAGAGAAGACATGGAATCAACCTAGGTACCCACCAACAAGGGATTGGATAAAGAAAATATAGAACATATATATACACCATGGAATACTGTGTAGATTTAAAAAAGAACAAAATCATGTAATACGCGGCAACTGGATAGAGCTGGAGGTCATTATTCGAAGTAAACTAATCCAGAAACAGAAAACCAAATACCACATGTTCTCACTTATAAGCGGAAGCTAAACATTGAATACACATAAATATGAAGATGGGAACAGGAGACACTGGGGACCAGTAGAAGGGGGAGGAAGAGAGACAGGCATGGGCTGAAGAACTGTCTGTTGGGTACTATGCCTACTGCCTGAGTGAGTGGATTACTGGGACTCCAAGCCTAAGCATCACACAGTTTACCCCATGTAAACTGTGTGTGTACCCCTTAATCTAAAGCAAAAGTTGAAGTTAGCTTAATAAAATAATAAAAACACAAAACAAATCAGTATATTTGTAACTATTTGTAATAAACAGTTCATTGCTCTATTAAAAATGATGTTTTTTGGGGAGCAATAATTCATGGGGGTTGCTATTTGAGAGCAGAGGGGTAGCCATTTACCACATTTGAACCTAATCTTGCAGAAAGTGTACAAAATGTATTTGCCTAATTAACCTGAAGTATTTGTATATTGGTTAAAAAATCATTGGCCTATTTTTCGTTTTTTACTTTCAGCTTTAGGGACCCTGCTGGTGCTGAGTGAACAAGCCCAGGCCATTAGCTATTTCGAACACTTCATCTCAGCACCATTTCTCTGGCGACTTGTAACAGGCAGGACTATACAAAAGAAAATCCTTTTTACTACCCCGATTCATATCAATCAAAGACCAAGGAAAGGATCCTAATATCTTTTTAAAATGTTTTCATTTATCTTGGAGTTTACTTGTCATAAAAACCGCATGTTTAAAGTGTCCGTTGGGTGTAAATGGTCCCATAAACTCTTGTAACTGAGTGACACGTGATAATGAAAGTAGCTTCACAAAGAACAACAAAATAGATCTCTTTTTTTATTGTAATCATCAAATAGTATGCCCCAAGGTATTGATTGAATTATACATAAACCTGATATGGAGCTATAAAAAGAATGATAGCATGCTGCTTCAAAACAAACCACAAACAGATTAGCCTTTGAGAAATAACCTTAATTCCAACAACATTCACAACCTTTGCTGGGTGAACCACAAAATGAAAATATTTCTGGAAGAAGAGATTTCCTGTATATATGTACACTAAAAGTACACTATGAGAAATTTGATCAGCCAAAAGGTAGAAATGTATATTCAAACAAGGAAGAGACATATTTAGGAGGCAAGACTAAATACACAGGATAATATCTGGTATCTAATAGTCCAGGTGAAATCCAGAGTTTCACTTTTTGTGGTTTCTGAAGTCAACCACAGTATGAAAACATTATATGGAAAATTCCAGAAATAAAACATACATTTTAAATTGGGTGCCATTCTGAATACCGTGATGAAATTTCCCATTCTGCCCAGCATGCGAATCATCCCTTTGTTCAACGTACAGGCTGTAGACGCTCAGGGCCCATTAGTCACTGAGGAACTGTCTGCGTTATCAGATCGGATGTACTGTAGTTTCTATATTCAGGTAACCCTAATTTGACCTAACAATGGCCCCAAGCCACAGTAGTAGTGATGCTGTAATATTGTTATAATTATTGGTGTTAATCTCTTATTGTGTGTAATTTATAAATTACATTTTATTATAGGTGTGTAGGTATAGTAAAAAAAAGTAGTATATACAGAATTCAGTACAACCTGTGGTTTCAGGTATCCACTTGGGGTCTTGGAGTGAATCCCTTTTGGGTAAGGGCAAACTACTGTATCTTGATAAGTCAGTGTGATGAAGCTGTTTTCAGAGAAGCTCAAGGTCTGGAAAAGTCCAGGGAAGACTTTGTGAAGAAAGGTGGTTTGACCTGGGTCTCTAGTTTTGTATACTTTCTACCTGAAATGTTAAACTGTTTTGCATAAATAAATTATTTATTGTCTTTGAATTTTCCATTTTATATTAATTGAGTGGGTATGGTGGACTGGGCAAGATACTGGAATTTGGAATTCTTTTTTAAATTTATTTTTATTTTTTTTTTACTGGTTCATTTTCCTCCAGATAAGGTGACTCTTTAAACATCATTGTCTTCACAGAACATTCTGGAATAGAAAACATACTATTACGTTTTTCTTCAGTTTAAATTTTATTCTTGTGATTCGCCCCATGCTTTTTTGTCTTCATGCCTCTGCTCATGCATTTTATTCCTGCTGGAATTCACTTTTCCTCACTTCTATGTGTGCAAATCCTACCCTTCTGTTCTTTTCAGTGGGAAGGGTAACCTTAAGGTTCCCCTTAAGGTTCTCTTCCCCTTCCCACTGTAAAAACGGAATACTTTTACCTTTCTTAATGTCTTCAACTATTTTTAGCTGTCTCTCTCTCATTGACCTTACCAGTTTTTATTTGGTATAGTGAGTATGAATTAAGTATGCTTCCTATTCCTTCTGGTCAATGGAACCCTCAAGGACAGAACTTGAACATGCTCTTTCATGAACAAATTTTTGGTGCCAAACTTGTGAAATTATTAATAGGCATTGCAGATTCAGATTCAAAAGTGCAACAGGCGTATCAACACATATCTTTTCTACAATACGTTAAAAAAATTGCTATCCAATCTCATATTTTCACAATCTGTTCTGTAATTTTAAAGGTACCTTAGGATTTCTCTTTGAAGGCAGATCCACACGTATATGGTTATTTTTTATAGAGGTGCCAAAGAAATTCAATGGGGAAAGGATAATTTTCTCAACAAATAGTACTGAAACAACTTGATCACTATCTGTAAAAGAAAAAAAGAAAAGAACCTCAACCCCTGTTTCACACCATACAGAAAAATTAACTTGAAATAGATTTTAAGTGTGAGCTAAAGGTATAAAACATTAAAAAGAAAACATAGGAAAACATCTTAGTGACTTATGGTTTAGTAAATAATTCTTAAACATCATACAAAGGCATCTATACAAAAATCATTGATGTATTGGACTTCATCAAAATTAGAAACATTTGCTGTTCACAATACACTGTTATAAAAAGGAAAATACAAAGACCCACCTTGGGGAAAACATAGGAAAACATATCTAACAAAGAACTTGTATCTAGAATATATAAAGTGCTCATACAATGAAATAAGAGGAAGACAAAACACTCAATTAAAAGAAGAGGGCAAATAATTTTAGATACACTTCACCAGAGAAGATGTTCAAATGGTAAATAATCATAATATTATTAGTTGCTAGGAAAATACAAATTAAAAGCCATAGTGAGATACCACTGTACTCTGTTGTAATAATTAGAATAAAAAAGACTGACAGTATCAAGTGTTAACAAGAATGTGGTACAACTGGAACTGTCTTGTATTGCTGGTAGAAACATAAAAAGGTGTAATTATTTTGAAAAGCAGTGTGACAGTTCTTTTAAAAAGTTAAAAATAGGCCGGGTGCAGTGGCTTATGCCTGTAATCCCAGTACTTTGAGATTACCGCAGGCAGATCACCTGAGGTCAGGAGTTCCAGACCACCCTGACCAACATGGAGAAACCCCGCCTCTACTAAAAATACAAAATTAGCGGGGTATGGTGGTGCATGCCTATAATCCCAGCTACTCAGAAGGCTAAGGCAGGAGAATTGCTTGAACCCAGGAGGCAGAGGTTGCAGTGAGCCGAGATCATGCCGTTGCACTCCAGTCTGAACAACAAGAGCAAAACTTTGCCTCAAAAAAAAAAAAGTTAAAAATATACCTCTTATAAGACTGATTATTATTCTCTTAGGTAGTTAACTGAAAAGAATCATAGATTCATGCGAAGATACGATAATACAATACATATTCAAAAATACAATACATATTAATTTTTTAAAGCACCTAATTTCATGTTAAACTGGACATATTAATTTTTATATGGCTTTGTTTTCAGTAACCCTAAGTTGGAAACAACCTAAATATCCATCAATATGTGAATGTTTAAACATATTGTGGTATAGTCATACAATGTAAATATTCTTTAGCAATAACAATGAGTAGACTGTTGATACATTCAACAACATTGCTAAATCTTAAAATATGCTGCGTGGAAGATATTGGACAAAAACTGAGTACATATTGTGTGACTCCATTTATATGAGGTTCTAGGAAATGAGCACTAATAATGGGAAAAAAAAATAGATCAGTGATTGCCTGCAGATGGGAGGAAAAATAGGAGAAAAGAATTCCAAATAATTACAAGGAAATTTTGGAGGTGAGGATTTTGGGATGCTCATTTCTTGATTGTAATGATGGTTTCATAGGGATGAATATATGTTAAAAGTAATCAAATTTTACACTTTAGACATATTCTTTTTTGGGGGGGGGGATGTCTATTTTACTTCACTAAAGATGTTAAAAAAAAAATTGCTCCCAAACTGATATTTTTGCAATTTGTTTTGGAGAGTCAAAGTTATCTTTCGGTTTCTCTTTGGAAGGCAGTTATGATGTAAAGCAGACGGACTGCTGAGTTATGGAGATATGAACTTGTACCATTGGTGTACACTTCCCAGATGAATTTAGAAACTTAGTTCCTTCTCTTCTCCAGTTCTGCAGGAATTCTCCAGAGAAGGCACTGTGTAAACTCAAATTTAGATTGAGCTTTGAATCTTAGTTCCTTCTCTTTTGGAAAACAAGTGTGATAATAACTACCAAATATGATTGATGTGAAGATTACACAATGTAGGCAAAGCAGACAGCACAGTGATACATGTACAAGTCCTTCCCTTTCTTTTTCCTTTGCTTTTCTCCCTTCTGCACAAAGCCAAGCACAGGTTGTCTGTGTAACAAGTGTTCAATAAATCTTTCTTAAATTATTCATATACTTGTTTCAATTCAGCTAGTTAAGGGGCTCTAAAAGAATAGAGAATTTTCCAATCTAATTGTTTAGGTCTTGGAATAAAAAACAATAATTTTGAGTACAGGTACAATCAGAGCACTTGGGACAAATTTGACACCTGACATGATTGTATATTCACTAAGGTAGTTATAGACATGTGAACCCCTGTTTTACACAAAACACCTAGTCAGAACTTAATGGATTTTTGGATTGAAAAAACTTACATAATTATTTTGAAAGTCCAGTTACCTGACTTTGTCAAAATTATGCAACACATATTTCTTTAATTTAGAAAACAGGCTGGGCACAGTGGCTCATGCCTGTAATCCTGGCACTTTGGGAAGCCAAAGAGGGTGGATCACCTGAGGTCAGGAGTTCAAGAACAGCCGAGCCAACATGGCGAAATCCTGTCTCTACCAAAAATGCAAAAAAAAAAATTTAACTGGGCAAAAAATTAGCTGTAGCAGGTGCCTGTATTCTCAGTTATTCGGGAGGCTGAGGCAAGGGAGTCGATTGAATCAGGGAGTTGGAGGTTGCAGTGAGCCAAGATTGTGCCACTACACTCTAGTCTGGATGACAGAGTAGGACTAAGTCTCAAAAAAAAGAAAAGAAAACAGAAAAAGGTTTGACTAATCAAGCAGACATTCAGGAATGCAAGCAACAAATACTTGCTTTAGACTTTAAGAGACTCTGTATATGGAATATGCCACACTGATGGCATTTCTTTCAAGCAGTTGCTTATTGCCTCCTCAGTCTGATATGAAACCCAGGAAAGTACTGGGAAAGAAGGACAAGTATTCTATTTTTAAATATCTTTAATAAGGCCATAGAAAATTTTCCTGTTCACCTTGGGTGTTCTGAAAATGTGGTTGACTCTTAAAGGCAGCTTGTTTTCCAGGATTGATCAGATCAGATGGAAAGTCCTTTATATCCTATTAAGTAGCCAAGAAGGAGTTGCAGAAAGCTGCAATCTGGGCAGAGACAATTGCTAAAAAGCTGCATTTCAGCTGGAAAAATGTACAATAGCTAAATTTCTTCTAGCTAATATGCAGTGACCACTTAAAAAGTTACTGTCATATAGAAAAGCAACAGACCAACAAAATCCTTTACAAATTCAACCTTGGTTAGTTGGTATTTATGGCGTTCAAATAGTGCTTGGGCTGAATTTTGCATTTGTTTAGAAAATTCTTTTGTCAAAGATGGCTAATCATATTGTGCCGTGATTATAATGAAGATCCTTAAACTATTCAAGCATATTAACCTCTTAAAGAATCTACATGTAGTTTAAAATGTCTCACTGTTAGAAGGCTCTTAGGCTTATTACAAACTATGCAATATGATTTTATCTCATTCAAATCACTTTTTAAAGGAAGCAGGTAATTCATGAATATTCATGGATAAATCAATAAGAAATAGGACCCTTTAGCTGACATTGTCAATTCCCTACCCACATCCCTGAAGCAATGATGCTTTATGCGTGACTTCCAAACTTCAGTCTACCTGCACCTGCAGCTCTGCCTGAGTGTTATCTGGCTCTTGAAGCCACTGAGCAAGCCAACATTGTCCGAATATTCTCCATTTCCCTTTGGGTGGATAGTAAATACCCACATTCCCATCCTCATGAAGTGGGATAGCTTTGAGGCCCATGTTCTAAACTATTTTCTAGTTCCCAAGGTAAATTAAGCTCCAGTTGTCTACAGTGGCAACTTGCTTGAGGACATACTCTTTATTAGCCCTTTTCTTTCATTCTTCACCTCCCTACTCTTCTACCAGTTTTCTAGAATTGCCTTCTAAATAAATTCTTACATTTTAATTTTCATCTCAGGATTCTCTTCTGTTGGAATATAAATGAAGAACTATGCACACTGGAGCTTATACAGTGCCTTCTCTGGAGCATTCTTGTAGAATTCACATGCTCCTAGGAAGAGGAATTACTCTCTAAAAATTTGTTGAGTCCATTCTCAAGGAGTAAAGCAATATACTATTAAACTGGGCGCTTCTGAAGATAGAGGAAAGTTAAGGAGGGTTATTTCCGAAAGCCGTATTTTCTCTTTTCATAACTGTCTGGGTGGAGAAGGCTGATTATGGACATTAGGAAACACCTTCACTGAATTCGGAAATGACTTTGGAAAGGGGCACATAGGCACATATGCTGTCCGTCTTGGCAAGTGGTGATTGTAGCATATGTCCTGCCCTCTCAGCAGAGAATGGGGCTCTGTATAAATTCAGAAGCAGCCCCAGAACTACCAATTATAATATAAAGATAATATTTTGTGCTCAATAATATGTAAAAGTGCTACTTAAAGCTAATCCTCAGTTATAGCCTATAAATGATGACAAACATACTTCTCTGTTGTGGCAGGAATTAAAGGCTTGCTTACTGCTTAAGACATGATTCATTTGAAGGAAAAACACGAATGACAATATGTGGTCTTCCTTTATTAACTGTATATGCTGTGGGGTTAGCATCAGAAGAGTAGGGAAGGAGACAGGGTAAAGAAATATATGTATGTTGTATGGTGAAGGCAAGGCAAAAGCTCTGTCTGTGGGTGAACATGATGTGGATGAAGCCATGGCCAGGAGGTCAATTTCTACTTGGATAGGTGAACTTCCTGGCCAGAGAAAAATAGTGATCCTGGAATAGCAGGTAAGAATCAGAATTCCAGCTTGTCATGCCATGCAATGCAAATAACCTCTACCTTCATCTTCTTGTAAAACATGAATTGTCAGAAGGACACTTTAATTTCCAATAACACCGTGGGATATTTGCCTGTTTCACCCCCAACTCTAATTATAAGCTAGAACTCATGTGCAGATGTATTAGTCTGTTCAGGCTGCCATAATAAAATACCACAGGATGAATACTTAAACAACAGAAATTTATTTTCTCACAGTTCTGGAACCTAGAAGTCTATCAAGGTGTGTTCTGGGTTGTTTCTGGTTAGGGATCTGTTGCTGGCTTGCAGATGACCACCTTCTGGCTGTTCCCTTACATAGCCTTTCAGCTGTGCTTGTGAGAGAGTGGGCTAGCAGGCGCTGATGTTTCTTCCTCTTCTTACAGAGACATCAGTTCTATTGGATTAGAACCCTTGTGATTTCACTTAACCTTTGTTACTTCCTCATAGGCTCCAACCCACATACAGTCACACTGGGGGTTACGGCTTTAACATATGAATTTTAGGGGAGGACATAGTTCAGTCCATAACAGTGGGAATTAACAGCTTAAGGGTTACAGTTCTTAAAAACTTCTTTCTTCCTTCACCATCCCCAGAGTACTAGGGTCACGCAAAAATGCCATGTACTCTGCAATCTAGAGACTAAAGAAAGAAATGTTTGTTTAGTGAATATCTATTGTGTGACAGGCTATTTGGTATAACATTTTAATTCTCACACCAAGCAGGTCCTATGCAACAGGTACTTTCTTATTTTCTAATCCAGAAAATTGAGGCACAGGAAAAGCTAGGTACATGAGCCAGGGTTCAAACACAAAGCTTTTGTGTTTTCTGTTTCATTACTATGATTTTTCTCAATGCAGAATAGTTTTGATAATTAATTATGGTGTTAATCTTCTGTACTCTTCCCTGATATTCAGCTTTTTTCAATTGTTAAAATTTAATGGTAAAGATTTAAGACAAATATATAGTTAAAAGGTTATAGGTTATTAAAGATCCTTTTCCATTGGAGATTAATTACAGGTAAATGAATGAGAGCATTTTGAAATGTATCATATAATGTTTCATAAATCAATGAAAAATAGCATTTATTTAACAAATGTTAACTTACAAGAAGAATTTGTTCAGAAAGAAAATTTCTGAAGATAGTAAGGACTATTAAACATGGTAGATTTACATTTTATTTCACTTATGGAAATTGAGGATAGCTGCTGTGCTACCATTTCATTCACTTATCTATCTTGTAAGTATACATGATATTCATTTTTTTATATAAAATTTTATGCTGGATCCTGTGCTGGCTGTACATACTAAAGAATGTGCTTGAGATATTTTTTACTCTAGTGAAGCCAATAAAGATACACAAAAAACTATTTGGAAAGAAAGTGCAAGATAAAAGAACCAAGTAATCCAGATTAAAGACAACAACACAGTTTCTCTGTCTTATGTCAAGTTTACCAAACCCCTGCCCCAAACGTCATGCAATTAGGAGAGCTTGGTATAACCTAAAAAAATGTGACTATAATACATATCTTTTTCAGAAGAGGAATATAACTAAAAACACCCATGTCATCGAATTCTTGATATTGAGGCTTGAATCCTTCTTCAAGGTTATATGAGCCTATCTCTTGCTCTTTGCAGGAAATTTTTCTATTGTAGTAGGTACTTCAGCTTCTTTGTAAAGCCCTCTAATGATAGATTTTTTAAAAATATACTGTTGATGCTCACCTTGAGACCATGAGGAAGTATTAATACAAGTAAAATTGACCTTCCAACTGGAAGACTCATGTATTGATTGTAGAGTTTTTTGTTTCTTTTTTTCCCGTCTCAGCAATGTGCTATTTCATTTTTTTTTTTTTTTTTTTTAGATAAACTCTCATGCTCGCATGGCTCTTAAGATCCTTGTCATACTCTTTAATTTTCACAGGATATTCTCAGACCCACTGCATTCTTTTCCCATTACCCTTCACAAAAAATTTCCTTTAGGGTAATTAAGTTTTACATTGGTGGCTGATGTCTTGAATTTTCAGCATTCTGCTAACCATTCATATACAAACACAGACATCCACACACACTGGCACACACAAATCATCCTACATTGACCCATTTTATAGTTTGCAGTTTAAACTAGGCAGTAATCAATAACAACTGTTCCTATAAGCTGACTTCCTCTAAAGATAGTATTCTTTCTTAGAAAGAAGTTGTTGTGATCTACCATTCCAGTTGTTGATTTATGGTTCTTTATGCCCAAATGATTAATCTGAGTCTACTTCAAGATGGCAGCCCTATGGTTATTATTTTTTTTTTCTTCTCCATTTCAAACCATCACCAATTTCTTCAATTGCTTTTTATATGGCATGGTTTCCCAATTCTTTACCATTGTGTCTGCATTCTGGTTTTATTGTTTATTGATATATCTTCTCAAAAATGACTTCTACATACATCCCTAACCCTAACACTGTGATCCTTCAGTGTGGTTGTGATATTGTTACCTGTTTTCAAAATATAATGCTTCTACTAATATAGGCTAAGATTATAGAAACTGCAAAAAGTCAGCATTACGTAATTGGTTGATATTGGACTTCCAGCCAACCTGAAATTTTCACTTGAACTCTGGCTAAACTAGATATTGGTCATTATTGGCTTTATTGTCTTTGATGAATTCCCTAACCATTCCTTAGCCTCAGTTTCCTGAATATATCTATCTTACTAATTGTTACAAAAGAAGAGGGGAAAATGTATGTAAATTGTCAACTCTTGCCTGAAGCTTAGTGTTTATTAATTAAATAATAGTTGTTTTATTTATTCTAGCTATTGATTTCCAAATAACATTGGAATATAATTCAAGGATCAAAATCTCCCCATCATATGAATTTTAAGTTAAACTTTCAATACCTGAGTGTATCAAATTCTATTTTTAACACATAATTTATAAGCAATTTTATATGCATTGACTCACTTGAGTGGTATAAAATGTGACAGGTATTACATATCCATTTCATAAGGGAGGAAATAAAGCTTCAGAAAGTTTAAGTGACTTTTCCATTATTCTACAGTTTCTAAGTATTTAAGCAAAATATCTTTGATTTTGTTATATTTTTAGTGTGACAAAGTATATTTTGTTGTTTATAGAATTTGCAATAATGTCCAAGAGCTAATTGTCCAGTCAAATGTATTTTAATGCCCTCAGTTAAATGTATTTTTAAAATACGTAAATTATCCCAATTTATAAGTCCAAGAGAATAGCTGACTTCATTTTAGCATATTGTTTTCTTTCCATTTCGATTGGTATACAACCATATTGTATGTAATTATAATAGGAATTGTACATTTCTGAATCTAAATTTTTTAGTTAATAATGTTATAAACACTTTTCCTTGTAGTTACAGAGTTCATTGCTATTATTTTTAAAAACCTACATAATATTTTATTGACTTTAATAATTTACTTAATTTTTTTAAAAAAAATATAGTTTAGATAATGCTGCAATGACTGTTTTTAAAAATATTATTTTCTTAATATAAATTATCTGGAATTATTAGGTCAAAAAGTAGGAATATTGATCAAATTAATGTATATCAAGTTACATGTATTTATACTGCATTTCAAGTCTTTATGTGCAACAATGTAGATATGGCATAACATTGAGTTCTAATGCTTAAATTACTGATGTTGTAATAATTTTGCTACTTTTGATATGGAATGCTATTGTATTTTTATTTTTAATTAGTGGTAAAATGAAATATTTTCCCATATTTTTGACATTTCTTCAGAGCTCCCTCATAATCTTTTCAATTTACTTATCTTTTAATCAATTACCTGCCAAACATTCCTGAATCTCAGTGATGGATAAAACTGAGGGTGTAGCTTGGACTCCTGATGACACTGTAATTAGAGATAAGACTGAGACTCTATAAAGGAGGTAGTTCTCCATATCTGTTACACTGGATATTTTTTGGAGGCCTGTTGTGCATAAGGCTCAGGTGAACACCAACAGTGTCCCTGGTTTGTGACCCTCCTGATGGAGGGAGTGGAAAGAGATGTGGTGGAAGGGAATAAGGGAGAGGTTCCAGTGACAGGATAACAGCTGGTGGGCAAAAAGAAAGGGGTTGGTCTGGTGACTGAGAAATGAGTGAATACAAACTTTGGGGCTTTAAAATCAGGGGAAATCCAGGGGTTGGGACATCTGGAAATTAGGGTAACAACTAAGGGGCAGCTAAGGAGTGCAAAACAGTGAGTCAAGGAAGGTAGTCAACTGTTCTTAGAAGTACATGCAAGGGGAGTGAGTATTCATAAGGGCAGGAAAAGTAAGAAACAACAGAAGAAAATATAAGTGCTGTGGTCTGAATGGATCACCTTAAAATTTGTAGTTTGAAAACTGATCCCTAATGGGAGGTGGGGAACTAGGAGGTGATTAGGGCATGAAGGCAAAACCCTCATGCATGGGATTGGTGCTCTTATTAAAAAGACTCAGGAAAGTTTGTTTGCCCCTTCTGCCTTGTGAGGTCAGCAAGAGGGCAGCACTGGTGAGGAACATGACCCTTCCCAGACACTGAATCTGCTGGCACCTTGATCTTGGACTGCCCAGCCTCAAGAACTGTGAGCAATACATTTCTGTTGTTTATAAATTACCCAGTCTAAGGTGTTTTGTTAAAGCAGTTTGAATAGACTAAGACAGTTAGAAAAGTGAGATGGCCCTGAATCAGAAGCTTTCATAACTGGCTGCGAAGATCAGTGGAGAAGCCTGCAGCTTAAAGGTTAGATCACAAGCTTCAGATGTGCCAATTCAACCCACTTCAGGAAAAAAAAAAAAAAAAAAAGGAGCCAATATTACAGGGAGGTTTTTCTGGCATCATCCTGTTAGGGCATAAGGGATGAGGAGGAAAAAGGGAAAGAAACTAGCAATAAATTCACCTGGGAGTTTTAGGCCTAAAGGAGAGAATTACAGAGCCCATTGCTTTGATGAGAAAATTGTCACATTTATTTACACACACATTATCTTGTGACTCTATCAATTCAGGTAAAAATAGAACTTTTGAAGCTAGTTAACACTTTAAATGATACTTTTAACAATTTCATCCAAGGAACATTAATAATGGCAATCATTTTATTGGTTAAAATGTATTGAAGACCTTGCAGTATTGGACCTAATGAACCTTATTCCCATGAATCTTTACACAGACCATGTGACATAGGTAAGTCTATTCCCATTTTAGAGATGAGGAAATAGTTTTGATATGGTTAAGTATTTTATCCAATAGACTCAGTAAATACATGGCAGAGGGAATCTCTATACCATCTGACTTTTCTACTATTATGAAAAAGACATTTCTTCAAGGAGATCTCAAGACTCCTCCAAAGGCATTCACCCCTACCTACGTAAGGGAGGTGGCAGTGGGTAGCAGAAGCACTTACTCTCTCTCACACACATGGGGTGGCCCATATTCACAAAGACTTATGTGTAAGAAGGACCACCAGGCTTAATGGGCAGCCTCAGAATACTTGTTCACTTTTTTTGTTACTAAAGGTATAATCAGGGTGGTGATGCTGTAGATGCATAGCAATACTCTAGGAAGGCAGGGATTTTATAGTATGAATAAAAATAAACGCCTCTTCCCTAGTATAACTGCCAAGTACTTGCATGTGCATTGCAAGGATGTTCAAAGAGAGGTTTTGTCAGGCTTCAGGCAGCCTCCCTGGCCTGTCAAGTTCAAAACCTGATTCCTTATGCTCAGTTGAGTTTACCTTTTAATCTGGTGAGAATTTATCACTTTAAAAAAGTCTTCACGGGCATAATAAGTATTTTAAAACATTTAGGAAGGCAGGGGCACTTCAGAGCTCTCTGTTCTTCTTTGGGTGATTTTTGCAAGCTCCTGTTGTATCTTCTCTTCCAGGAACCCTGGGAAAAGCCTGAGAATATTTGTATGGCATTCTGGGGTATGCTGAGAGGATTTAGAAAATTCTTACAGGGCTTGGCTAAAATGGTCATTACCTTTTCTTTAAATTACATAAGAACAGTAAATACAAAAAAAGAAGATAGTATTAAATATTTACAAAATTTCAGATGAGTTTCTATTTATTTTATTATGAAAACTGAGCTTTCTTCCATGAATATACCTTTTTAATGTGAGGGTTCATGCTTGAAATGATGTCATACAGTTTCTGAAAAGAGTTTTTAATGATGTCTTCAAATTCTTCATTGTCTCTGTAGACAAACTTTATTCCACAAACGGTTTTACAAAAAACTTACTTTTTTTTGTGATTGTTCTACAATTTACAACAGTTGACATTACGTTGAAGGATCTAACAGCCCCTCCTTTTCTTTCATGGACTAAAATGTTGACATTTCCTCTGATAATGTGAAAGGATTCAAATCTAATTGAACTTCTTCATATCAAGTTTTTAGAAATAATGATGGAGTTCTAATTTGTAGAATGCGAGTGCATTGTTAGAGCTGTCACACTGCAGATAGTTTGGATTCTAATGAAAGGGCTCATTGGCTGCAAATTGATAGAAGTTTTGACATCTATGAAGGCAGGGAGTCAGGGTGCTGCCTGGCATTTAGCACACCAGGCACTTGTACCTGGCCTCCCATATCTTCTTATGCCCCCACCATCACTTCCAACTGGCCACACCTTGGGCTGGATAGCACTCCTTGACCACTCACAACATGACATCTTCTAGAAGCTTTGTTGGCTCTTTCCTCCATTTCCACAGCAGGACTGTGCTTTGCAGCTGGCTTCTGAGGTGTAATGCCAAGTAGTACAGCACCTCCCTGTCTGCATTCAGCCTAACTGGCACACAGCAGCAGTGACAGACATCACTCATCTTGTCAGTGGCCCAGAGGCATGTAGGACCTCAGACTCTGCTTCTCTCCAATACGCTGCAAGGAGCCTGGAAGAGGCAGACTGGGGTTGCAACTGGCCTGGCTTTGGCTACCCTAGACCCCATCTGGCTACCTCAGGGCCAAAGGCATCATATCTCCTGGAACCTGTTGCAGCATTCATGTTTTGGAAAGCTCTCATTTACAAGGACAAATTTCTTGTACTCCTAGAATCCTTAGGAAATTGAAGGAAGTGTGTGTGTGTGTGTGTGTGTGTGTGTGTGTGTGTGTGTGTGTGTGTGTGTGTGTGTTAGTCCTGTTATTTTGTTTACCATCTTACTCAATGTTCTTGCAAACAGCCTATCTGGCAAGATAAGAGGCAGCAAAGTGTAATTCCTCAGAAGGTAGACTCTGGAGCCAGGCTGGCAGGTTACAATTTTAGCTCAGTCAGCTGCTGGCTGCATGTCCTGTGTTCCTCTCCTAATCTATGTAAAATAGGGATAATAACAGTGCTGTTTTTCTAAAGTTGTTAAAGAATTTAATTAGTGAATGGATGTTAATTTCTTACCGTAATGCCTAGAATAAATGTCCAATAGTAGTCATTGATGATATTATTATTACTATTATTATTAAAATGTTGACTATTATTCCAGAAGAGAGTTGTTTTTACCAGACAATAGCCATTGCTTTAGGTTTCTAATATTTTCCATTAACACTGTACTCTTTGTAACCAGAATGGATATTATCTATTCATTTTAATCACTGTCAACAAGACAGGAACCCAGAAGTAGGGGTAGGGTTTGAGGGATGAAATAGTATCAAGCTACTTACCTCTAGGAAGACTGAGTCCTGCATTCAGTGTCACTGAGTTGGCTAGAGGAACCTGTAGCTAATGCAAAAACTCATCTAATGACATAAGTTTTAAAAACTGTATTATGCTTCTTGATACCCAGAATCATCTTGATTTTTCACGTTCTTTGAACCTTGGACTCAAAGACTAGCCACAATAATCAGGAGACCACTTATAATTTTAGTCTCAACTGAAGACATAAGTTGGCTTTACAATTGAAATGGAAAGTCTACAGAAGGAGCAGGCATTATGTCTTTCGCCTATTACAGATTTTGTCACAGAAAAGTGGATTAATATAGTAACACTTCATTGTAAATGGACATTAATGAATGTTAAATTACCACCAAATTCCTATGGAACTGCACATAACGGCTACTTTCACATTCAAAGAGCTTTTCATGATTAATGTTATTGTAATGAATATCAAAGAAATGAATAACCATTTGTCACTTTAAGAAGTGTTGTGGATTAATTTTATGCTATTTTTATTCTCATTTGTCATAAGAGTGAGGACCTAGAATTTTAATGTCTAATATGTGGTGTGAATTAAAGAAGTGGACTTGCTATGCTGACCTTTTCAGTATTCTAATCTTTGCTTTGCTGACCTCTCAGACCTCTTCCGGGCAACAGTTAGGCTTTTGAGAGGAAGGAATGCTGAGCTTGTTGGGTACGTGAACAGAGTGAGGAAATATTTTAAGACATACTTTCATAATTCACTGACTGTATTGGAAATTCAAATTTTCAGACTATTCATTATCTTGACAAACATTGTAATGTGTGCAGAATATGGCACCACATAAATCCATTCTGGTGACAAAAAGTGTAATGAGAATGGGAAATAGTAGAAACCCAAAAGCAATCACTCTACAATTTGGAAACTGGTTAGAGTTAAAGTCCCATCAGGTTTCACAGCAGTTCTCTTTTGGCCCTCATAACAATTGCTTTTTACAGAAAGCACAGCATAGCACCACAGCCAAGTATTCATAATGGGAGTCTGGACCCATTTATTTGGAAAGCAGTCTTCATCCGCGTAGAACATCAATTAAATGAATTTATGTTCCGCACTGTCTGTGGGGCAATGATTTGACAACATCATTGATTTATAGTGAAAATGATTCACCTCTACTTTGACAGAACATAAATATTTTTCATGTATTAATTTGTTCATTTATTATTTCATTTATCTACTCAACTATCCAGTAAGTATCAAATAACAGCATTGTGCTAGCTAATATAAGAGGCTTACAATCTAAAAAGATTGAATATAGATGAATGAACACTATAATACAAATAGCTGAGTATAGATCCCCTTGGAATGAAACACTGTGGCTGTGTTTTTTCTGGAAAATATGAAAATATGCCTCACTCTGTTCCTGAGGCACCTTAGAAGTGGTGAGTCAATAAATGTTTACTTGTTTCTGAAAATAAGGGAATGGTCCATTTGCATGAGAAGGGTGTCTAAAGATCTGAGGGGAGATGAAGAAATATTTTGTTTTTAGCAATTTTATAAACAAATGCACCAATATAAGATTTTATAATTTTTCCCAACAAAATTTTAGCCAATCAGAATTAGCATAAACATAGCACCAACAAATGTGCTTGGCACCTCTTAGAAGACCTCTTCCTAGAAAATGTTTAGGGAGGTAAAAGCCAAGGAGCTATGGTGTTTGACACTATGTTTCACTGAAACTTACCAATGTTTTTATGACTTTGATGATCACACATACCTAGAAGAGGAGAAATAACCAAAAGTGACTGGACAAAAATCATCATCTTAGACTGGAGTAGCGTTTAAATTAATAAACAAGAATTCTTTTAAGAAAATAGAAGGGAAGAAGATAGAGAGTATAAGGCTATGTAAAGACAGAAGCAGAGATGTGATGATGCATCTACCAAACAGGAACGACAAAGATTGCCAGTAGCTACTTAGAGCTAGGCAAGAAGAGTGAAATGTAATCTTCCTCAGAGAGGAACATGGAATTGAGTCTAGGAACCCATCAGCAATTTTAGACTTCTGGACATCAGAACTGTGTACAAATAGATTGCTATTTTAAGCCACTCATTTTTGTGACAGTTTGTTATGGCAGTCCTCAAAATCTAATATAGTAATGGTAGTAGAGGCATTGTGGGTAGCAAAGGTAAACTCTGAGCTAGTATGTAACAATGCCAGTCAAACTAAGACTTCTCCATTTTCGAGGTAGTTTACCCAGTGTAATGAACTTGCCACCAAGACTCTGTTCTACTTAAGGTTTGGTATCATACTGAAATATCAGCACTGGCCTCTATTGCTGAGAGAATGGACATTTTTAATGACTAGATCAGCCCCAGTGAGATCGTACTGTGAGACATCATAGCACTTGTGTCTGCCATTTTAGCTAATTCATTCTCTTTTCTTTATTTTTATTTCCATAGGTTTTTGGTGAACAGATGATGTACTGTTACACGAATACTTTATTCAGTGGTGATTTCTGAGATTTTGGTGCACTTATCACCCAAGCAGTATACACTGTACCCAATTTGTAGTCTTTTATCCTTCATACCCCTTCTACCCTTTCTCCTGAGTCCCCAGAGTCCATTGTATCATTTATGCCTTTGCATCCTCATAGCTTAACTCCCACTTATATAAGTGAGAACAGGCGATGTTTGGTTTTCCATTCCAATTTACTTCATTTAGAATAATGGTCTCCATTTCCAGCCAGGTCACTGAGAATGCCATTATTTCATTCACTTTTTTAATGACTGAGAAGTATTCCAATATATACCACAATTTCTTTATTCGCTCATTGATTGTTGGGCATTTGGGTGGGTTCTATGTTTTTGCAATTGTGTATTATGCTGCTATAAAAATGCATGTGCGGGTATCTTTTTTGTATAATGACTTCTTTTCCTCTGAGTAGATACCCAGGAGTGGGGTTGCTGGATCAAATAGTAGTTCTACTTTTACTTCTTTGAGGAGTCTCCACACTGTTTTCCATAGTGGGTGTGCTAACCCTACCGACCAGCAGTGTAAAAGTGTTCCCTTTTCATCACTTCCATGTCAACATACTATTTTTTTATTTTTTGATTATGGCTGTTCTTGCAGGATTAAGGTGATATCACATTGTGGTTTTGATTTGCATTTCCCTGATCATTAGTGATGTTGAGCATTTTTTCATATGTTTGCCATTCATGTATCTTCTTTTGAGAATTGTCTATTCATGTCTTTAGCCCCCAATTTTCGATGGGATTATTTTTTTCCTAGTTTGAGTTCCTTGTAGACTCCGGATATTAGTTCTATGTCAGATGTATAGACTGAAAAGATTTTCTCCCACTCTGTCGGTTGTCTGTTTACTCTGCTGATTGTTTCTCTTGCTGTGCAGAAGCTTTTTAGTTTAATTAAGTCCCACTATTTATCTTTGTTTTTGTGGTGTTTGCTTTTGGGTTCTTGGTCATGAAGTCTTTGCCTAAGCCAATGTCTCGAAGGGTTTTTCCAATGATATCTTCTAGAATATTTACGGTTTCATGTTTTAGGTTTAAGTCATGCATCTATCTTGAGTTGAAGTTTACGTAATGTGAGAGACGAGGATCCAGTTTCATCCTTCTACATGTGGCCTGGTAATTATCTCAGCACCATTTGTTAAATAGCGCATACTTTATGGCTTTGTTTGCTTTTTCGAAGATCAGTTGGCTGTAAGTATTTGACTTTATTTCTAGGTTCTCTATTCTCCTCTATTGGTCTATGTGCCTATTTTTATACCAGTACCACACCATTTTGGTGACTATGGCCTTATGGTATAGTTGAAGTCAGGTAATGTGATGCTTCCAGATTTGTTCTTTTTGGTTTGTCTTGCTTTGGCTATACAAACTCTTTATTGTTTCCATATGAATTTTAGGATTTTTTTTCTAGTTCTGTGAAGAATAATGGTGATATTTAGATGGGAATCACATTGAATTTTTAGATTGCTTTTGGCAGTACAGTCATTTTCACAATACTGATTCTACTCATCTATGAGCATGGGATGTGTTTCCATTTGTTTGTGCTGTCTATGATTTCTTTCAGCAATGTTTTGTAATTTTCCCTGAGGAGGTCTTTCACCTCCTTGGTTAGGTATATTCCTAAGTATTTTATTTTTATTTTTTTGCAGCTATTGTCAAAGGGGTTGAGTTCTTGATTTGACTCTCAGCTTGGTCGCTGTTAGTGTATAGCAGAGCTAATGATTTATGTACATTAATTTTGTATCCTGAAACTTTGCTGAATTCATTTATCAGTTCAAGGAGCTTTTTGGAGAAGTCTTTAGGGTTTTCTAGGTATACAATCATATCATCAGCCAACAGTGACAGTTTGATTTCCTCTTTACTGATTTGATTGCCCTTTATTTCTTTCTCTTGTCTGATTGCTCTGGCTAGGTCTTCCAGTGCTATGTTGAATAGAAGTAGAAGTGGAGAGAGTGGGAATCCTTTTTTGTTTCAGTTTTCAGGGGGTATGATTTCAACTTTTCCCCATTCAGTATTATGTAGGCTGTGGGTTTGTCATAGATGGCTTTTATTACATTAAGGTATGTACCTTTTGTGCTGATTTTGTTGAGGATTTTAATCATAAAGAGATGCTGGATTTTGTTAAATGCTTTTTCTTTATCTATTGAGATGATCATGTCACTTTTGTTTTTAATTCTCTTTATGTGGTGTATTACATTTATTGACTTGCATATGTTAAACTGTTCCTGCATCCCTGGTATGAAACCCACTTGATCATGGTGGATTATCTTGTTGATATGCTGTTGGATTCAGTTAACTAGTATTTTGTTAAGGATTTTTGCATCTATGTTCATTAGAGATATTGGTCTGTAGTTTTCTTTTTTTGTTATGTCCTTTCCTAGTTTTGATATTAGGGTGATACTGGCTTCATAGAATGATGTAGGGAGGATTACTTCTTTCTCTGTCTTGTGGAGTAGTGTCAACAGAATTGGTACCAAGTCTTCTTTGAATGTCTAATAGAATTCAGCTGTGAATCTGTCTGGTCTTGGATATATATATATATATATATATATATTTTTTTTTTTTTTTTGCTGGCAATTTTTAAATTACCATTTTAGCCTCACTGCTTGTTATTGGTCTTTTCAGAGTTTCTATTTCTTCCTGCTTTTATCTAGGAGGCTTGTATATTTCCAGAAATTTATCTGTCTCTTCTAGGTTTTCTAGTTTATACACATAAAGGTGTTCATAGTGTTCATAGTAGCCTCGAATGATCTTTTGTATTTCTATGGTATCTGTTGTAATATCTCTCATGTTGTTTCTAATTGAGCTTATGTGGATTTCTCTCCTTTTTCTTGGTTAATCTCACTAATGGTCTATCAATTATATTTATCTTTGTGAAGAAGCAGGTTTTGTTTCATTTATCTTTTGTATTTTTTTGTTTCAATTTTATTTAGTTCTGCTCTGATCTTTGTTTTTTTTGTTTTGTTTTATTTTCCTTTCTTCTGCTGGGTTTGGATTTTGTTTGTTCTTGTTTTTCTAGTTCCTTGAGGTGTGACCTTAGATTGTCTATTTGTGTTTTTTAGACTTTTCAATGTAGGCATTTCAGGCTACGAACTTTCCTCTTAGCACCACCTTTGCTGTATCCCGGAGGTTTTGATAGGTTGTCTCACTATTATTGTTCAGTTCAAATAATTTTTAAATTTCTATCTTGATTTCATTGTTGGCCCAATGATCATTCAGGAACAGGTTATTTATTTTCCATGTATTTGTATGGTTTTGAGGGTTCCTTTTGGAGTTGATTTCCATCTGTATTATATTGTGGTTAAGAAAGTACTTGATATAATTTCAATTTTTAAAAATTTATTGAGACTTGTTTAGTGGCCCTATTATATGGTCTATCCTGGAAAATGTTCCATGTGCTGATGAATAAAATGTATATTCTGCAGTTGTTGGGTACAATATTCTGAATATATCTGTTAAGTCCATTTGTTATAGGGTATACTTTAAATCCATTGTTTCTTTGTTGACCTTCTGTCTTGATGACCTGTCTATTGCTGTCAGAGGAGAATTGAAGTCCCCCACTATTATTGTGTTGCTATCTATCTTATTTCTTAGGTCCAGTAGTAGTTGTTTTATAAATTTGGGAGCTTCCGTGTTAGTTACATATGTATTTAGGATTGTTATATTTTCCTGTTGGACAAGTCATTTTATCATTATATAATGTTTCTCTTTTTGTCTTTTTAAACTGCTGTTGCTTTAAAGTTTGTTTTGTCTGATGTAAGAAGGGCTATTCCTGCTTGCTTTTGGTGTCAGTTTGCATGGAATATCTTTTTCCATCACTTTATCTTAAGTTTATGTGAGTCCTTAGTGTGTTAGGTGAGTCTCCTGAGGATAGGAGATACTTGGTTGGTGAATTCTTATCCATTCTGCCATTCTGTGTCTTTTAAGTGGAGCATTTAAACCATTTACAGTTAATGTTAGTATTGAGTTATGAGGTACTATTCTATTCATCATGCTATTTGTTGCCTGGATACGTTCTTGTTGTTGTTTTAAATTTATTGTGTTTTTGTTTCATAGGCCCTGTGACATGCTTTCAGGAGGTTGTATTTTGGTGTATTTTGAGGATTTGTTTCAAGATTTAGAGCTCCTTTTAGGAGTTTGTGTAGTGCTGGATTGGTAGTGGCAGATTCTCTCAGCATTTGTTTGTCTGAAAAAGACTATTTTCCCTTCATTTATGAAGCTTAGTTTCACGGGAGACACAATTCTTGGCTGGTCATTGTTTTGTTTAAGGATGCTGAAGGTAGGGCCCCAATCCCTTCTGGCTTGTAGGGTTTCTGCTGAGAAATCTGGTGTTAATATATTTTCCTTTGTAGGTTACCTGGTACTTCTGCCTCACAGCTCTTAAGATTCTTTCCTTCATCTTGACTTTATATAACCTGATGACTATCTGCCTAAGCGATGATCCTTTTGCAATACATTTCCCAGGTGTTCTTCGAGGTTCTTGTATTTGGATGTCTAGGTCCCTACCAAGGCCAGGGATGTTCTCCTCTATTATGCCCTCAAATATGTTTTCTAGACTTCTAGGTTTCTATTCTTTCTCAGGAACACCAATTATTAATAGGTTTGGTCATTTAATAAGATCCCATGTTCTTGGGGGCTTTGTTCATTTTTTTGGATTCTTTTTGTCTTTGTTGGATGTGGTTAGTTTGAAACCTTTGTCTTTGAGCTCTGAAGTTCTCTCTTCTGCTTGTATAATTTAATTGCAGAGATTTTTCCAAAGCATTTTGCATTTCTCTAAGTATGTTCTTTATTTCCAGAAGTTGTAATTTTTTTTTTAATTCATGCTATTTCACTGAAGATTTTCCCTTCATATCTTATATCATGTTTTTGATATCATTAAGTTGTATTTCACCTCTCTCTGATGACTCCTTGATTAGCTTAATAACAGACCTTCTGAATGCTTTTTCTGACAATTCAGGGATTTCTTCTTGGTTTGGATCCATTGCTAGTGAGCCAGTGTGATTTTTGGGGGTGGGGGGGGGTTAAAGAAACTTGTTTTGTTATACTACCAGAGTTGTTTTTCTGGTTCCTTCTTATTTTGGTAGACTATGTCAAAGGGAAGATCTGGGGCTCAGGGGCTGCTGTTCAGATTATTTTGTCCCACCGTGTGCTCCCTTGATGTGGTGCTCTCTCTTTTTTTCCTAGGGACATGACTTCTTGGAAGCCAAACTTTAGAGATTGTTATTTCTTTTCTGGATGTAGCCAAGTGGAGCTATTGGGCTCCAAACTGGTATTGGGAGGTGTCTGTACAGAGTCCTGTGATGTGATCCACCTTCAGGTCTCTCAGCCATGGATGATAGCAGCACCTCTTCTAGTGGAGGTGATAGGGGAGTGAAATGGACTCTGTGAGGATCCTTAGTTGTATTAATAGTTTGTTTATTGCAATAGTTTTGTGCTGGTTGGCCTCTTGCCAGGGGGTGGCACTTTCAAGATAGCATCAGTTGTGGTAGTATAGGGAGACTTGAGTGGTGCATGGGGCCCTAGAACTCCCAAGAGAATATGTCCTTTATCTTCAGCAACCAGGGTGGGTAGAGAAAGACCATCAGGTTGGGGCAGGGTTAGTTAGGCCCATGACTGAGCTCAGACCCTCTTTGGGTGGGGCTTGCTGCAGCTTCTGTTGGGGATAGTGGTGTCATTCCCAGGTCAATGGAATTATTTTCCTAGGGGGAATATGGCTGCCTCTGCTGTGTCATGCAGGTCACCAAGGAAGTGCGGGAAAGCTGGCAGCAACAGGCCTCACCCAGCTCCCACGCAAACCCAAAGGCCGAGTTCACTTCCACCAGGTGCCTTCTCAATAGCACGGAGTTTGTTTCTAGGCAGCAGGTGAGCAGGGCTGAGAACTTGCCCTAGGCTGCCAGCCTCCTGGCTGTGAAAGTAAGCAGGGCTTTCAGGTTTCACGCCTCCCCACCTGCTGTGGCTTCAGTGTTGTATGTGCACTCCAGATTCACCTCCTCCTACAAGTTCTGTACAGGAAAGTTCACGTGTAGTCAAAATTGTTACAAAGTTCAGCTGGAAGTTTCCTTCTCCCTGTGGTCTTTTCCCAATTTTTTTGGTAACCCTTCCCAGGGACTTTTTTGGAACAAAGTCAGAAATGGCTTCGCTGGGATCTGAGAAAGCCCACATAGCTCTTCCTGAGCTTCTACCCCTATATTTTGCTTAGCTATCCAAAATTGTCTCAGCTCCAGATAAGATCAAATTCTTCTCCCATGATTCAGACCTTCAGGTTCCTCAGTGAAGGTGTGTTTGGAGTGGACGAGCCCTCTTTCACACTTTCACGCTTTGGGTACTCATAGTTTTTGGACTGTCTCTGAGGAACTGCTGAAGCAATCTGCTTCCTTCAAAGGGTCTGTGGATTTTCTTGGCTTTTCTTGGTATGTTCCTGTGATAAACAAGGTGGTAAAAAATTAACATAATGTGAGTCTCCACATGTTGTTCTGTCCATCGAAGTGGGAGCGGCAATTTAGTCCTGCCTCCTATCTTCCATTTTCCTAACCTCCTATTGTAGGTAATTTATTCTTGATTCCAATGCGCAAGTCCTTGGATGTCTGAGGAGAGAGGCTGACTGACATACTGGTGAAGGCATCTTCTCCACTTGGTTGGTTGAACTTCTTTTGCAATTGATGATTTCTCTGGGGCATTAAAATCAATATCAAAATTCTCACACTTTCCAAGACATTCTCATACTAGCTTTCCAATGTTGCAACTTCAAGGCCTATAACCAGATAGGCAAGTTATCTACTGCCTCACATAGTACATGTATAGCCTTCCCCTTGGGCCATTTCACATTCTACTCAAAGTGAATGGCAAGTTTCTTCATCTAAATCTTTGCCATTGAGAGGACTTCTAATTTTTTTCTTGCAAAGCCACTCCTGCTTGGGGCTGTCATGAAGCAGCAGTCTAATTTTGGTTTCTACCTATATTTCAATCTGATTCATCCATGAATCAAGCTTGGACTTCTTTCTCTTCCATCAAATGGTCATAGTGAATGTCTCATAAGACCATAGGTATGAGCTCCCTGGATTTGCTCAAGCCTGACTTCTGATATAGCAGTTCCACTTTTTGATTTATTGTTACTGGCCTTGCCCAATCTTTTGATTTGATGCATCTAACAGTTTGGAGTATACAGTGGGCAGTTATGATCTTAGGGTCACTTGATAATTTTTTGTTTTGGAAAGTATCACTAATTGCATTTTCTCTCCCCCAGAATACAATACTGTTTTAAAGAAATTACTACCTTGACTGAAGGGAGAAATTTCAGTTGCTTTCCATTTGACTTTTCCTACATATTAGCTTTTACTTTGTAGGTCAGGGAGCCAATATGAATTTTCTTAACTGCAGTGTATGTCCTTTCTAGTTATATATATTTTTTAACTAAGAAATAACTACCTGTGTCTGTGTTCTCATTGTTCAACACCCACTTATAAGTTAGAACATGAGGTTTTGGTTTTCTGTTCTTGGGTCAGTTTGCTGAGAATGGTGATTTCCAGTTTCATCCATGTTCCTGCAAAGGATGTGAACTCATCCTTTTTTATGGCTGCAAAGTATCAGACACAGGGAGGGGAATGCCACACACCGGAGCCTGGAGAGTGGGGGTGCTAGGGGAGGAATATCAGGGGGTGGGGGAATCGGGGAGGAATAGCATTAGGAGAAATAACTAATGTAGATGATGGGGCCATGGATGCAGCAAACCACCACCATGGCATTTGTATACTTATGTAACAAATCTGCACGATCTGTACATGTACCCCAGAACTTAAAATATAATAAATACATTTTTTAGAAAAGAAATAACTACCAGGTGGGCTTATGGAGTTATTGAACCCATTTAGCTCTGGGCCAATAGTAGATTTATTACCGGGGACTCATAGTCTAACAAGGTACCATAAAGACTTCTGTGGATATCTGATTTTCAGCATTAACTTTATATCCTATATGCAACTGTCTTCATTGTATCTAGATAGTAGATACAACAAATATCTAGTTATTTGTCTTTCTCCAGGACATGTTTATCCAAATAAAGAGCAATAAATCCCATTTCAAAGGGTCTGTGAAGAACACTACTGCACCTACTTCCTGTGGTGTTATAGAGTCTTTCTTTATCAAGAGCTGGCCCCTTCTTCAGTTGATGGGTTCTGAGTCTGAGAATTGACTTAGGTCTGGAAACTGGCCAAATCCATTAAGTGGATAATCTCAGCTCTGTGCGTCCATTTATGATCCCTTCTTATTATGATTTGTTAAGCAATGGCCTTAATTGTCCGTCCTGTTCATAGGAATGCTGTGTTTTCTTACCTTTCCACTGAATAGCATTACCCTAGCTGCCATTCAAACCTTGCTGCCTATTATGTTAATTTTTTACCACCTTGTTTATGATTATTAGGTGCTGCCACCAGGTTTCTACTTTTCCCAGCTCCTATCATTCCCATGAACACAAGTTCAACTTATTTTCTAATTCTTCTTGTGATTTTTTCTTTTAGGATCCCATGTTGATCAAAACGTCTTCTATTAGCTGCTGATTTTTTTAAGACTATATTTTTGGCCAGACATGGTAGCTCATGCCTGTAATCCCAGCACTTTGATAGGCTGAGGTGGGAGAATTACTTGAGCCCAGAGGTTGAAGACCAGCCTGGGCAACAAAATAAGACCCTGTCCCTATACAGAATCAAAAAGTTATCTGGGCATGATGGTGTGCACCTGTGGTCTCAACTACATGGAATGCTGAGGCAGAATATCACTTGAACCCAGGAGGCTGAGGCCACAGTGAGCTGTGTTTGCACCACAGCATTCCAGCATGGGTGACAGAGAAAGACCCTGACTCAAAACAAAAAAACAAACAAAAACAATTGTTGGAATTATTTTGTTAGTAGTTGCTATAAATTACAGTATACATCTCAATTTATTATAATCTACTTCAAGTAAATACTGACCTAATTCCAGAAAAATATAGCAGCTATGTTCTAAAATAGCTTAATTTCTTCCAATCTCCCTGTAAGTTATAAACTCCTAGTACAGTACTATTCTTATTGCCCTATACAACCTTATTTTTAATTATAAAAATTAGAAAATATATGTATATAGTCTTTTACTTACCTATATTTTTACCATTTTTGTGACTCTTCATTTCTTTCTGTGAATTTAAATTGCCATCTGGTATTATTTCCCTCCAGACTGAAGGACTTCCCTTTTAGTGCTTCTTGTCATACAGATCTGTTAACGGTGATGTCTCTCAATCTTTGTGTATCTGGGAATGTTTTATTTTTGCCTTCCTTTTTTTAAGAATAGACTTGTTGGTTAGATAATTCTTTGTTGACAGCACTTTGCATATGTTCTTCCAATGCCTTTTTGCCTGTATTGTTTCTGATCAAAGTCAACTTTAAATAGTACCAGTAATTCCTGTGCACAATGTGTCTTGCTGCTTTCAAGATTTTCTTTTGTCTTTGTTTTACTGCACTTTACCTATGATGTGTTGAGGTGTTTATCTCCTTGTTTTTAGTCTATTTGGGTTTCATTATCTTGTATCTGTAGATAAATGTTTTTAATCAAATTAGGGAGCTTCAATGATTATTTCTTAAAATATTCTTGTTTAAATAAACTTTATTTTTAGAACAGTTTTAGATTTACAGAGTTGTGAAATTAGTACAGATAATTCTTATAAACTTTATACCCAGTATTCCCTATTATTAACATCTTACATTATTATTTGTTATAATTAATGATCTTATATAGAGACATTATTGACTAAAGTCTGTACATTTTTTATATTTGCTTAGTTTTTACCTAACTTTCTTTTTCTGTTTAGTAATTCTTTCAAGAATTTCACATTACATTTAATCACCATGTCTCCTTAGGCTCTTCCTAGCAAGGACAGTTTCTTAGACTTTCCTTGTTTTTGATGATCTCGATAGTTTTCAGGATTAATGCACAGGTATTTTGTACAATGTTCCTCTACTAGGATTTGTCTGCTGTTTTTTTATTTTATTTTATTTTTTTATGATTAGATGGAGGTTATGTGTTTTTGGAAAAAAGATAATAAAAAAAAGTACCTTCTATCATATTATATCAACTAACATAACTTATCACTGTTGGTGTTGACCTTGATCACATGGCTAACAAGTTTGTCAGACTTCACTGTAAAGTTATTTTTTTCTCCATTTCTGTATTCTATTACTTAAAAGAAAGTCGCTAGTCCTATATTTGAAGAGAGGTGAGTTATTCTCTACATCCTGAGGGAAGACTAGCAATAGAAATTATTTGTAATTTTGCATGAAAAATTTGTCTATTTTCCCCTATTATCTAGGTATTCAATAATTTTTTATATCAATATGGACTTATTTATTTTATACTTTGGGTTATAATTTGATATTATTTTATTTCTTGAATTTTTCCAGTTGTGGCCATCGGAAGCTCCTTCAGTTGTTCCTGTGTCCCTTTGATATATTCCACCATTGTATTTTTTTTTTTTTTTTTTTTTTAGAATAAAAAGAATGAAAGAGAGAAAGGAAGAGGAAGAGATTTTAGAAAAAGAGAGAAAAGGAGAAAGAAAGAAACAGCAAAAGAAAGAAAAAATGAAAGAGAAAGAGGAAGAG
>CAUYQU010032698.1:0-46643 GCA_963574635.1 Cheracebus regulus | reverse complement strand
TGGCTATCTTCTTGCTGTGTTGTCACGCGTAGAAGGGACAACGGAACTCTCTGAAGTCCCTTTTTTAAGGGTAGTAATCACCTCCCAAAGGCCCCACCTCCTGAAGCCATTACATTTGGGGTTAAGATTTTTTTTTTTTTTGAGGTGGTGTCTCGCTCTGTCGCCCAGGGTGGAGTGCAGTGGTGCAATCTCAGCTCACTGCAACCTTTGCCTCCTGGGTTCAAGCAATTCTCCCAAGTGGCTGGGATTATGGGCATCTGTCACCAGGCCTGGCTAATTTTCTGTATTTTTAGTAGAAATGGGTTTCACCATGTTGGCCAGGCTGGTCTGGAACTCCTGACCTCTAGTGATCCACCCACCATGGCCTCCTAAAGTGCTGGGATTACAGGTGTGAGCCACCATGCCCGGCTGGAGTTAAGATTTTAACATACGATTTTTTGGGGGACTGAGGGACACAAACATCTAGTCGATAACACATAGGGAGGTTAATTTGGATTAAGAAATTTAAGGTCATGCGGGCGAAATAAAACGGAGGACTAAGGGATGAACCAATAAAAGTCTTACAAGGATTACTATATTTACTAAAATGAAACAGACCGGCACATTAAACAATGACATCAAAATATCCATGACAACATACACTTTATCTATCTTAACTTGGAAGTTACAGGTGCTATACTCGGAGCCCCACGTATGAGTTCTTGCCTAATAGAAAACAATGTAGGTTCTCACTTCTCTGCAGCTTTAGTTTTACCGAGTTGCTTTTAAATTTACCTTGCTCTATTATAGGCAATAGATGTGAAGCGCTTCCAGTTCCTGGCTCAGAGTTGGTAGCTTCCATCTTCCATGGAAGGTGCTCCGAGTCCACTCAGGATCCGCTGTGGTCACAAGTGTGTGGGAAACATCTGGACACTTGAGGTCGAAGATGCTTTGGGGTAGTCCCTTCCAGAGCCACAGTGTCCTGCCGCCTTAGCTCTTTCCAGAAGCATGGCATGCATGTGGCATCCACCTCGCCTACGCAGCCTGGGCTCCTCTCTCCTTCCCTGGGGTTCCCCTGGGCTTCGCCTGCCCTAATCTTCCTTTATTTTTCTTTAGGCATTGTTGAAAAACTTCAGCTCCTCTGTGGGGCTGTTTTACCTCCTGGTAAAAAGGTTCAGTCCTGAGCTCACGGTGGTTTCTCTTAATTTCCCCTCATGGTTCTGATGAGGCTTGAGAGAGAAAAGGGGAGCCCAGACCCTCTGGGAGTAATTAGAGCTA
This sequence comes from Cheracebus regulus, assembly GCA_963574635.1. Classification (NCBI taxonomy): domain Eukaryota; kingdom Metazoa; phylum Chordata; class Mammalia; order Primates; family Pitheciidae; genus Cheracebus; species Cheracebus regulus. Next base: position 45,386 of record CAUYQU010032698.1, on the reverse strand, counting down.
ACCTTCATGATGGTGCTGGAAACGTCTGTGGAAGTGGTTCATGGGTGCCTCAACTTTGCGTAACAGGGAACATGACCCTAGAATATTCTTTAGACAGCATTTCCCAAAATTGCCAGGGCGTTAGAATCTCCTGGGCTCCGGATTTAGACTTAGCTAGCCAGAAGCTTGCCTGGGGCTCTGGGTTGTGAGGCTATTCCTGTTGGAGGGATCCGAGGGGCCCAGTATATGATACTCCCCTTTTCTGCCCACTTCTGAATGAATCAAGAGAAAAACAATGACTAGGACAAATGACAAGTCAAAATGTCCTCACAGAGGCTCGGCTGGAGGATGTTGTGTTAAGTGAGCTAGCCCAGTATGCCTGCTGATTGAATTCCTGGAATGAGGCTGATGTACCGCAGAGGCCTCCCAGGGAGCAGGGCCTCTGGAGCAGCAACAGAACCTTGCAGCCTGCAGACGCTCACCACCAGAACAGAAGAGGGCCGAGCTGTGCTGAGCAGGGCTCTGGGATTCTCTCAGATCTCTCAGTCCAAGTTGTTTCTCCTGAGGCGCACAGGGAGGAGAGAGGGCTGAGAGAGGCCAGGAGTGTGCAGGGGGAGGCGAGGGTGTGTCTGCGGGGCGGAGGAGAGTCCCGCCTCCTGGCCATCAGGAATGGGCAAAAGCACCTCCTTTACACACCCCAGGGGATTTGCATGATCAGGGAAGTCTGGGAATTGGGTCTTAGGAAGCCTGCAATGTTGTCTCTTGTCTGTGCTTTCCATCGTGTTCTAGTTTTGCACATCGAGTATTTCTGAGTGAGCTCAGCTGCTCTGTTTTGGGGTCCTGGCTCCTAAGAGCAGCTGGGGGTGTGATTAGACAAGGATGCGCTTCACTAGCGTATTTCCGTTGTGAACACACTCGAATATCACACTTTACATGAACGTGAGCAAATGGCTTTAATTCTGAAGTCAGGGCTTGTGAGTCTTGCCTTTGTGTCAGTGTATATGTGTGTTCAACAGAATAACCAGGTGAAACCTAACCTAACATAACCAGAATAACCAGGGAAAAACCTAACCATTTGTGTATATATACACAAATATATATAAATGTGTATGTATTTTATATATACATATATGTATACATATATATGTACATATATATGCATATTATATGTACACATCTGCATTTATATTATATACATATATGTATATAATATATAAATATGTATTTTATATATACATATATGTATATGTGTATATGTACATATGTACATATAGTATACATACATATGTACATATGTATACATGTGTATGTACATATGTGCACGTATATATATGTATAATATATGTATATAAAATATACATGATAAAATACATATACATATATACGTATCTATACATATACATATATATGTATATATATACATATATACGTATACGTATACGTATAGATGTGTATATATACATATATATACGTATACGTATAGATGTATATATATACATATATATGTATACATATACATATATACATATACATCTATACGTATATGCATACACATATATACATATATACGTATATACATATATACACATATACGTATATGTATACACATATATACATATACGTATATGTGTATATATGTATATACATATACGTATATGTATATGTGTATATATGTAAAATATATGTATGTAACATTTATTTTGAGGTAACTACAGTTTCATAGGTTGCAAAGGAAAATGTATAGGGAAGCCCCATGAGCCCTTCCAGTTTATATTTTTTGAAATTGAGAAATATAATCTTAGAAGATGGTAAGGCTCATTTTTTTTAAGTTGGCAGAGAATATGAAGTTAAATTCAGGCATGGAGAGAAAATTGCTTTGAAAAGGAAGATTTTTTTGCATTGATTTTTGTGTGCAATATTAGGTGTCCGTTGTGGAAAGTCTAAGAGCAGTATCTGATCTGTGCTTTCTGTCTCTAAAACCACCAATACCCAGAGGCTATTGACTCTTCCAAAGGGCCCGTGTGATGGGCCTGGGCAGGTGGTGGCCCCTGCAGCCTGTGAGTGGTAGATGGGCAGCAAATCCTCTCTGCAGGAGTGCAATACGACTGACTTCAGAAATTTCAAAAATATTTGCTGCGGTGGGTAGGGGGAAACAGAAATTTGGATGATTGCCAGCCTGAGTACTGGTATTTTCCCTGGAAGTTTACCGCTGTGAGGGCCTTTTTGCTTTAAATGTCACCTTCATGGTGTTCAGCAATGTTCACTGAGCATGTGACCTGGCTTTGTGCACCAAGAAAACTGCCCACAGTAACAGGTGCCGCAGCTTGGTCACAAGACAGACACAGGGCCAGTAAGGTGTGGTCAGTTGCACCTGCTGTGCTAAGCTGTGAAAATCTCATCCCCTGGCCCCGCTTTGTAACAGTGGAAATGGTGGATTGTGCTGTATCCTTGGATTGATTTTCCCTGTGGAATCATAAGACCATAGAAGTCAGTTTTCTGTACTGCTGACTTTTACTCAATTTTTACTCCAGTTGGTTCTCAAACTGGAGCGTGTGTCAGAACCCCCTGGAGCGCTTGTTAAAATGCAGATTGCTGGGCCCTGGCCCCAGAGTTTCTGATAAGGTGGGTCTGAGGTGGGGTCTGAAAATGGGCATTTCTAACAAGTTCCCAGGGGATGCTAATGCGTATGGTCTGGGGTTTGCACTTTGAGAACTCCTGCTCTAGGCCGAGCTGGCAAATTTGTCTCAGGTAGGGGCACACCTGCTATCTTCCAGGCAGGCACTGTTCTTCCACTCCTCTGTGTCCTCACAGCTTCTTTCTCCCTCTGGATACCAATGCTCTGAAACGTCTTGATGTGGACTGAAACATCCTCTTTGATTACTTCAGACTAAATATTCTATTTGGCATCAACTCACATTTGCAGATTTCTGGTGTCCCAGCCACTTTGCTGCAAGGTGGTTGCATTTGTTATTTCATCTCTACCACAACCCTGCGAGGTCAATTTTGAAGTCCCCCTTTAACGAGACTCAAGAATTCGATGACATTGTCAAGGTCAAACATGATGCCAGGTCTCAAGCTGGGAGCCTCTGGTGCTGGGTCACTCTTCTTCCTTCTCTCTAGCTTCAACATCCTTCTCAGGAGCAATGGGGTTCTTCATGAGGGTGCTTGGAGGGTGGACTAAGTAAATGAATATCTGTTTGGTCAAACTGTTGACACTGCTGTATCAGGCCACTCTAAGGGAGGGAAAGAGTTTTGGTTTGGAGGACTTTCAAGCACTGTGCTTGTTGGGACCTTTGTAGGACCGCCTCTTCCAACGATTACATCTTGCTCTTCTTTCCCTCAAAAGTGGAAGAGGGTGGAGAAGGGGAAATGATTATAATTCCTTCCTTTCTCCTCCCTGCCAATTTCTTACAGTACCCTTATTGGGAGGCCAAGGCAGGTGGATCTGAGGTCAGGAGTTCAAGACCAGTCTGGCCAACATGGCAAAACCCTGTCTCTACTAAAATACAAAAATTAGCCGGATGTGGTGGCGGGCGCCTGTTGTCCCAGCTACTAGAGAGACTAGGGCAGGAGAATCGCTTGAACCTGGGGAGCAGAGCTTGCAGTGAGTGAGCTGAGATCCCACCACTGCACTCCAACCTGGACAACAGAGTGAGACTCCATCTTTAAAAGAAAAAAAAAAATAGTGCACATTTGAAGTTCTGAATGTGAAGCAAATAGAAATGGCCAAAGAAAATATCCAGTGGAAGTCTCTGTCATCCTAAGGATTCCCTTTAGTTTTTGCTCTTTTTTGCCCAGCCTGCGAGGGTCACAGAAAGCTCTGGGATTTGGAGGTCGGACAAGCCTGCCTGGCTCCTGCCCTGATGCTGCTCCTTGAGTGTTCTAGTGCAGGGAGAACCTCTGGCAGGTTGGAGGATTGCACCTCTCTGAGCTAGAGAACTGGCAGAAGGGCACAATGTGATTTACTCCATGGTAAGCCCTTCCAAAGCAGGTACCTTGTCTGTTTGGCACCCCAGTGGCAGCCGGTGCCCCACCCAGCAGCTGTCATTGGTTGGGGGTGGGTAGGGGTGAGGATTAAATGAGCTAATATGCAAATAGAGGGGAGTAGGTAAGGGCCCCCTCCATCATTCGATATTTTTGCTACTCCCCCACCGCCGCCTTTTTTTTTTTTTTTTTTTTTTGAGATGGAGTTTTGCTCTTGTTGTCCAGGCTGGAGTGCAATGGCGTGACCTCGGGTCGCCGTAACCTCCACCTCCCGGCTCCAAATGATTCTCCTGCCTAGGCCTCCCATGTAGCTGGGATTACAGGCATGCGCTACCACACCCAGCTAATTTTTTTGTATTTTTAGTAGAGATGGGGTTTCACCTTGTTGGCCAGGCCGGTCTTGAACTCCTGACCTCAGCAATCTGCCTGCTGTAGGCTCCCAAAGTACTGGGATTATGGGTGTGAGCCACCATACCTGACCCGCTCCCTGTCTCTTTTTATCTCTCTGCTCTTTAGTTATGTTCATTTTTATTTTGTTTACCTTTTCTATTAAAGAAATTTTTGTCCAGGCTACACTTTAGACAGGGAGGAGAACTTCCACCTACCTCTGCTTTTGAAGCCACAACATTAACAACAACAACAACAAAAGCTAATGGCGCTGTCTTTCCAGGCAAATTTCTAGGATTAAATGACTTAATGCTTTTTTCCTCTGATCCAGGACCACCTTTCCAGCCCACATATAGTAATAATTACAGTTTTATGTTTTTAGGGCTCCACTTTTGTTTGATTTATCTCCCCACGAGGATGTAAGCCTCTTAGGAATGGGGATCATGATTCTTCCTGACTTTTAAAATAACCAAGTTTCTGGCTCCTGTTTAGTTTATGCTCCATTGTGTAATTTGCTGTCATTCTTGTTTCTAGCTGGTTTATCCTTAATCCTGTATCTCAGTCGTTTGCTTTTTTATCGCTAAGCGCCCTACCTTCCAGAGCCTTGGCATCATATATATATTTATTAAATAAACTTCAGAGAACCTCAACGGGGGTGCCTTCTCCTTTCTGTATCCAAGACATGATCCTCAGTAGGAGTTGAGAACAAACCCCAGCTCTTTAGCGACAAATGGTTTCTGACATTCGATTTTCAGAAAGTCAGAAAGGGGGCTTTTCTCCCTCCATCTTGCCATAGGATATCGTTGGCCTTTCTTTTTTATTTATTTATTTATTTATTTTATTTTTAGTTTTTGAGATGGAGTCTCACTCTGTCACCCAGACTGGAGAGCAGTGGCACAATCTCGGCTCACTGTAACCTGTACCTCCTGGGTTCAAGTGATTCTCCTGCCTCAGCCCCCTGAATAGCTGGGATGACAGGTGTACACCACCACACCTGGCTAATTTTTTGTATTTTTAGTAGAGACAAGGTTTCGCCACATTGACCAGGCTGGTCTCAAACTCCTGACCGCAGGTGATTTGCCTGCCTTGGACTCCTAAGTTGTTGAGATTACAGTCATGAGCTACTGCGCCCAGCCAGCCTCTCTTTTAGAAGACTGTCCCATTGTCCTTTAAGGGTGTATCCCTTCCCTGGAGGTCAAAATCATGTCATACTAATTTTTGCAATCCACAGCTCCTTGCACAATTCCTGGCCCAGGGAGTGGGCACATCGTCAATGTGTGTGGAACAGGCTGCCATGAAATAGTGTGAAAAATCCACATAGTACACTCTTGAGAAAAGAGATAAGAACCAGAATTTTACAAGCAAAGGGATAGAGAGAGCTACAAGTGGAATTTAGCAGACTCACACCTGTTGGGTGTCAGAGAGGTAAATTTCAATCACATTTATTTAAACCTCTGTAAATGTAGTATTTTTAAAGATCGCACAGGAATAAAACTGTAGCATTGAACTTTAAGTGTTGAAGTGAAGGAAACGAAGAACTCAGCACAGACCCTACACAGACTCTGGAAGAACAGTTGCTCTTGGCATGACGTTGCGCCAGCATACACACAACTTGCCTCTTACTCTCTCAGCTCTTTGTGGTACTATTACATAGTCGCCTGGGAATTTCTTTAGAAAGGGGGCAGAGACTTTTATTTCATGAAAATACAGATGTCCCAGGGAAAAATAATAATCCAACTGGTATAAGTTTATATCAAATCATAGAGAGGTGTTTTTTTCTGGTTAGTCATTTTCATCAGGGTGAGAGAGTAGAGAAAAGTCAAAGAACTGAACCAGGGACTCCCAAGGACACACTTGGCCTGGTCAGTATTACTAGGATTGGCCCAGATGCTACAAAATCAAAAAATTTTTTCTTCCTACTTATTGAAAACCCTGTTAAGTTTGATATGTGACATATCTTTTCTCTAAAATGTTAGCCTTAGGAATAACAAAATTTGCCTTACAAATTATGCAAAATGTTGTCTTTGATTGACAAAGACATTCTATCACATTAAAGCTTTTGAAAGTGATGAAATGGACATGACATCTTCACCTTAGCAAGTGATACTGAATTAAAGAAGTTTGTATTACAGAATAGAAGAGTACAGTATGAAATATTTGAGTTCAGACACTTTAGAACTTGGACACTGTCAGAAGCTTGGAAATGCTTAGATTTTAAAGCTGCTACTCTTCCATTTACCTCACTGCAAGAAATCCTTTTAGAAATCGTACTCTTGAGGAAAGATGACGTACGGGGGTAGAAGATTACTCCACTGAGAAATGTTAATTTAGGAACATGATGAGGGAAGGGGCTGTAGCCTAGAGTCTAAAAACCCATGCTCTGGAACCAGACTGCCTGGCTTCACGTCCCAGCCCTACCATCCACCCCTACCATCCACCCCCGTGCCCCCCTCTCTTTTTTTTTTTTTTGACAGAGTCTCACTCTGTCTCTAGGCTGGGATGCAGTGGTGTGATCTCGGCTCACTGCAAACTCTGTCTCCCAGGTTCAAGCAGTTCTCCTGCCTCAGCCTCCCAAGTAGCAGGGACTACAGGTGTGTGCCACCACATCCAGCTGATTTTTGTATATTTAGTGAAGATGGAGTTTCACCATGTTGGCCAGGATGGTCTCCATCTCTTGACCTCATGATCTGCCCGCCTTGGCCTCCTGAAGTGCTGGGATTTTGGGCATGAGCCACTGCGCCTGACCAGCACCTTTTAACTAGGATAGTGACCTTGGGCTGATTACTTAACCTCTCTGATGCTGCTTCTTAATCTGTAAAATGGGATGTGTGGTAATATTGGCCTTGTAGGGTTATTTGGAGGATTACTTGAGTCAATGCCAGTGCAGGCACATCTTTAGCAGAATGCGATGACTGAACTTGCACTTAACTGGGGACTCCTTTGTTGTAAAGACTATCCAGGAAATTGGGAGAAGCAAGGTAGTCACTACCACATATAGGACTTGAGGGAGGTTTCCAGACATTGGAGGTCCAAATTCCAAGGAGGAAGGGAAGAAAGGATGGCCAGGCAACAGGAAGGAAGTGAAGTGATGACCCCAGGCTATCTGTGAGTACCATTGCTGGCTTCTGGGAGGGGCAGTGTCTGGACTCTGGAGACCATGCTCAGCAAGAGACCACGCCTCCAGAGACCACATCCTCCAAGAGACCACACCCTTCCAGAGGCCACGCCCTCCTGGAAGCCACACTCCCTTGCTCTGGGCCAGTTGGCAGCCCCTGCTCTTGGGGGTGGACCACTTCTTCCCTGACACCATCCATTGTACAGGAAAGCACGGTGGGCTTGGAGGAAAATCCTTCTTCCGTCTCCAGATCCTCAGGGACTGCAGAGAGCAGCCCTCACATAGCAAGGCTAACTCCTGGAAGTCCTTAAGAACCCCATATCAGCTTGATTCCAACACAGAGGAGTAATCAAGGTGGTTAAAAAGGAAATCATTGCAAGTATTTTGTGAAGCCTTTTTCAAAAGTGTGATGGAACATTTCGCTTGGGAAGAACATGTTCTTCTTGGAAATGAAGTTGATTTTAGTGATAATTACTACCGAAGACAAAGGTTCACTTTCACACAGACAATGTGATGAAGCCCCAAACACTGGAATTCAGCTTTGATTTCAAAATAGAGGTGTGAAGGTATCTACGCTTCTGGGTGAGAACAAACTTGTAGGCCTTAGTACTTTCGTAGGTGTGAAATGTTCTCTTCAAAAACTGCAAAATTCACTTAATAAAGTTTGAAACTTTGCTCCAAAGTTTTAAAAATCCTTTAAATAATTTATCTAGGAAGATTGAAATTGATACTGATGTTAACAAATTGCTCTATTTGGTCTTAGTGGATTGTTTAATTCCTTACTCCGAACAATACATTTCTTGTGTTTTCTTATCAAATGACTGAAATATGAAAGAATGTGTGGACCCATAAGGAAAAAGGAGAAAACTATGAGGGGAATTTAATAGGATTGAGAGATGATTTCAGGTGATTTTTAAGCCTGAAATTATGATATTAGAATCTGAATATTGTTTTATTTTGAGATGCTGTCTTGCTCTGTTGCCAGGCTGGAGTGCAGTGGCATGATCTCGGCTCACTGCAACCTCCGCCTCCCAGGTTCAAGCAATTCTCCTGCCTCAGCCTCCCAAGTAGCTGAGACTACAGGCACCTGCCACCACACCCAGCTAAGTTTTGCATTTTCAGCAGAGACAGGATTTCACCATGTTGGCCAGGATGGTCTCGATTTCTTGACCTTGTGATTTGCCCACCTTGGCCTCCCAAGGTGCTGGGATTACAGGCGCGAGCCACCATGCCCGGCGTAGAATCTGAGTGTCTTTTATTTAAGAATTGTAATTCCTTTTGAGCAGTTTTGCAAGCCTTCTTTGTGGATCCTTGTGAATCCCCGCCGGGAGGGGAGAGAATGTATCCTGTCCTTGTTACGCAGAAGGAAAAGGGGAACCAGGCTGAGCAGCTTGCCCAACCACTTCCCTACCTTGCCTGGACTGTTGCTGTCAAGGGGGAGGAGACAGCTGGGAGATTGTTCTTGTTCTTTCTTCATTAGGGATTTGCTCCACCAGAAACTGTGGTCAGGCACTGGGGAGTCACAGCTGGCTAAGACACCTTGCCTGCCTCTCAGGATGTTCTGCTCTTATGCAGGAGGCAGACACAATAGGAGGTACTCTTATATTAGTGAGGGTTCTCCAGAGAAACGGAAGCAATCGAAACAGAAATAATTATATATGTTTATTTACTTACACACACAAATATATACATATGTTTATATATAAGTATACACATATATATACACACATACACCCATATGTAATTTATTTCCTGTTTACTGTATTTATCATGAGTAGCGGGCTCACATGATTATGGAGGATCTGTCATCTGCAAGCTGGAGACCCAGGAAGGCTGGTGATACATATAATAATTCAACTGGAGTCTGAAGAGAAACTGAGAACCAGGGGAGCTGATGGTGTAAATCCCAATTCAAGGGCCAGAGAAGATGAGGTGAGATGTCCTAGCTCAAGCAGTGAGTCAGAGAACAAGGCAGCAGATTCCTTCCCCTGCGTTTTGTTCTATTCAGGCCCTGAATGGATTGGCTGATGCTTACCCCCATTAGGTAGGGCAGCCTCCTTTAATCAGTTCATCAATCCACATGCTCATCTAACCTGAAGACACCCACATGGACACACCCAGAAATCATGTTTAATCTGGGCATCCTATGGTCCAGTTAAGTTGACATATAAAGTTAACCATCACATTGACAGTAGAGGTGTGAGCAAATGGTCTGAGCTTATGGACCAGGAAGCAGTAACCTTGGTGTGTGTGAGTTAAGAAAGGCCTGTATCCTGGAAGGCTCTGTCTTTAAGGGCAAATAGAAGTTTCTTAAATAAAAAAGATGGCAGAGGAGAAGGAAGATGGAATAGCAAATGCAAAAGTAGAGAAACTTAGGAGAACATTTTAGACAACAGTGAGAATTACAGAATATGAAATATTGTTTGGGCAGGATGGGGGATATGGTGGGAGCATCAGACAAGGCTCAGGTCACAAAAGACCTTCTCCATTATGCTAAGAGACTGACTCATTTCTCTAGGTGGGGAGGTCAGTGGAGGTTTGTGAACAGAGGAAAAGGTCATGTTGTATTAGGAGGACAGTAAAGATGATAGTAATTCGGAGGATGGACAAGTTGGGTGAATGAAATAATCTCTTTTCTTTTTGATTATCTGCCTATATTGGTTATTTCTGGATTCCTGAAATGAGATTAAGCAGGACTTCATGCCCTGGACTGAGATACTGGCCATCATTAGAAGGCAGATAGGGTCCGAGATTGATTTACTATTGGTATTTTTTTTTTTTTTTGAGACAGTGTCTACCTCTGTTGCCCAGGCTAGAGTGCAATGGCTCACTGCAACCTCTGCTTCCTGGGTTCAAGCGATTCTCCTGCCTCAGCCTCCCAGGTAGCTGGGTTACAGGCATGCACCACCACACTTAGCTAATTTTTTGTATTTTTACTAGAGACAGAGTTTCACCATGTTGGCCATGCTGGTCTCAAATTCCTGACCTCAGGTGATCCACTCGCCTTAAAGTGTTGGGGTTACAGGTGTGAGCCACTGTGCCTGACTGATTGACAATTGTTTCAGTCGATTTTAAAACTTTGTTGTTTTCCAGCATGTACACAAATACCTGCAAATATCCTTTCTCACATTTTAAAAGAAATTGAAGGAATATATACATGCATATGTACATTTTAAATTGAAATGGATTGAAATTTATTACTTCTTGGAGGATTTTTTTTTGAGAATTGGATTTTTTCAGGTGCATCTAAAACTTGAACTACACCATAGAGAATGCTAATTCTTCCTATCCACCTTACGGAAAGTCCTTTTCCATATCCCATGTGACAACTGTAGTCATTATGGCAGCCACAGACATTTGCTAGATAAAATAAAGCAACTGGCGTTTTTATCATGCAATATCCTGCCACAACTCTATACTAGGTTCTGTGCTTGGTCCTGGGGAAACACAAATAAATTTTTTCATGGTTACTGTCTTCAAGGGGTTGGCTCATTAGCTGTTCAGAAATATTCTATAGTCAAATGTACAGACACAAAGGTAGAACGGTGATTGCCAGGGGCTGCTGGGAGGGAAAATAGGGAGAAGTCGTTTAATGGCTGAAGAGTTTCGGTTTTGCCAGATGAGAAGACTTCTGGAGACGGATGGCGGTGAGGACTGCGCCACGCCGTGAATGTGCTTAATGCTGCGGAGCCGTACGCTCCAAATGGCAAAGGTGGGGAATTTCATGCTAGGGGGATTTTTACCACAATTAAAACAATAAAAAATACCTGAGAGCGTCTGCACAGCAAAAGAAAGTATCCTCAGAGTGAGCCAGCAACTAACAAAATGGAAAAATACTTTTGCAATCTACCCATCTGACAAAGGGCTAATATCCAGAATCTACAAAGAACTTAAACAAATTTACAAGACAAAAACAACCCCATCAAGAAGTGAGCAAAGGATATGAACAGACACTTTTCAAAAGAAGACATTTATGCAGCCAATAAACATATGAAAAAATGCTCATCATCACTGGTCATTAGAGAAATGCAAATCAAAACCACATTGACATACCATCTCACGCCAGTTAGAAAGGTGATCATTAAAAAATCTGGAGACAACAGATGCTGGAGAGGATGTGGAGAAATAGAAACACTTTTACACTGTTGGTGGGAGTGTAAATTAGTTCAACCATTGTGGAAGACAGTGTGGGGATTCCTCAAGGATCTAGAACTAGACATACCATGTTACCCAGCAATCCCATTACTGGGTATATACCCAAAGGATTATAAATCATTCTATTATAAAGACACATGCACACGTATGTTCATTGTGGCACTGTTTATAATAGCAAAGACTTGGAACCAACCCAGACGCCCATCAGTGATAGACTGGATAAAGAAAATGCGGCACATATACACCATGGCATACTATGCAGCCATAAAAAAGGATGAGTTCATGTCCTTTGCAGGGACACAGATGAAACTGGAAACCATCATTCTCAGCAAACTGACACAAGAACAGAAAACCAAACACTGCATGTTCTCACTCATAAGTGGGTGTTGAACAATGAGAACACATGGACACAGGGAAGGGAACATCACACACTGGGGCCTGTTGAGGGGTGGGGGAGCTAGGGGAGGGATAGTAGGGTGTGAGGGGATTGGGGAGGGATAACACTAGGAGAAATACTTAATGTAGATGATGGGGATGGATGCAGCAAACCACCATGGCACGTGTATACCTATGTAACGATCCTGCACAATCTGCACATGCACACCAGAACCTAAAGTATAATAAAAAATATGTGTGTGTTTGTGTAACTTAATTATTTTCAAAGTATGTTTGAATACTGTGATGGTTAATATTGAATGTCAACTTGATGGGATTGAAGGATGTAAAATATTGTTTCTGGGCGTGCCTGTGGGGATGTGCCCACCCAGATTGAGTCAGTAGATGGGGCGAGGGAGACCAACCCTCAATCTTCGTGGGCACCATCTAATCAGCTACCAGTGTGTCTAGGATAAAGCAGGCAGAGGAGCATGGAGGGACTAGACTTGCTGAGTCTTCTGGCCTCCATCTTTCTCCCATGCTGGGTACTTCCTGCCCTCGAACATCAGACTCCAAGTTCTTCAGCTTTTGGAGTCCTAGACTTACACCAGTGCTTTGCCAAGGGCTCTCCGGCCTTCAGCCACAGACTGAAGGCTGCACTGTCAGCTTCCCTACTTTTGAGGTTTGGGACTTGGACTGGCTTCCTTGCCCTCAGCTTGCAGACGGCCTATTGTGGGACCTCACCTTGTGATCACGTGAGTCAGTATTCCTTAATATACTCTCCTTCATGCATACATTTATCCACGTAATCCTGTCCTTCTAGAGAACTCTGACTAGGCCTGGCACAGTGGCTTGCGCCTGTAATCCCAGCACTTTGGGAGGCCAAGGCAGGTGGATCACCTGAGGTCAGGATTTGGAGACCAGCCTGGCCAACATGGTGAAGCCCTGTCTATACTAAAAATACAGAAGTTAGCTGGGTGTGGTGGAGGGCACCTGTAATCCCATCTATTCAGGAGGGTAAGGCAAGAGAATTACTTGAACCCAGGAGGTGGAGGTTGCAGTGAGCTGAGATCTTGCCATTGCACTCCAGCCTGGGCAACAAGAGCGAAACTCCATCTCAAAAAGAGAACCCTGGCTAATACAGGTATGTGATCTGTAGGTACCTCAGAAGGTCTCACTGTCTTTTCATCATAGATGAGGAAGCTGAGGACCTGAGGTTCAAAGCACCTGTTTAAAAAGCATGTGGCCAGTCAGGAGAAAACAATATTAAAATTATTTTTCTTTCTTTTTCTTTTTTTTTTGTTTTGAGACTGAGTTTGCTCTTGTCACCTAGACTAGAGTGCAGTGATACAGTCTCGGCTAACTGCAACCTCTGCCTCCTGGGTTCAAGGATTCTCCTGCCTCAGCCTCCTGAGTAGCCAGGATTACAGGCATGTCCCACCACACCTGGCTAACCTCTTTTTGTATTTTTAGTAGAGATAGGGTTTCACCGTGTTGGTCAGGCTGGTCTTGAACTCCCAACCTCAGGTGATCTGCCCACCTCAGCCTCCCAAAGGGCTGGGATTACAGGTGTGAGCCACCACGCCTGGCCTTAAAATGATATCTATTAAAGATTTTTTACAAAAATGCTGATGAAACCAATAAATGTTCCCTAACCCTTCTTGATAGAAGTTTGGCATGTATCCTTACGCCTACATATGAATGTATTTTATTTTAAAAATTGGTGTCATTTTGAACATAGTTGTGTTTGATAATCTACTTTTTTTGTTTTTACTTAGAGTATGTTGTGAGCATTTTCTAAGTCATAGACATTCCTCTATACATACTTTTGGATGATTGTATAAGATACCATAATACAGTTTATTTAATTAATTCTTCAAACGTTGGATATTTCGGAGGTTCCTAAAATTTGCTAACATAAAGCATGATGTGATGAACTTCCTTTTACATAAATGTTTTCAGTAAATCTCTATGGGCTGAATTGTTGGGTCAGTGGATTACATCTTTTTTTTTTTTTTTTTTTTGAGATGGAGTCTTGCTCTCTTGCCCAGGCTAGAGTACAGTGGCATGATCTCGGCTCACTGCAACCTCCACCTCCTGGGTTCAAGTGATTCTCCTGCTTCAGCCTCCCGGGTAGCTGGGAATATAGGCACCCGACGCCTCGCCTGGCTGTTTTTTTTTTTTTGTATTTTAGTAGAGACAAGGTTTCACTGTATTGCCCAGGCTTGTCGTGAACTCCTGAGCTTACGCAATCCTCCTGCCTTGGCCTCCCGAGGTGCTGGGATTACAGGCGTGAGCCACCATGCCCAGCTGGATTACATCTTTTATAAAGGTTTTCCTATTCTTATTAACAATATCATTCAAGTAGTTATGTTTAAATAAAGAAGCCCGAACTACTTAGTGTTTTTTTTAAGACCGAATTTGCATGAAAAAGGAAAAACTCCTTATGCAAAAAATGAATTTTAGAATGAAACCATTCTGACTGGGTAAAGAAGTCTATTTCTAATGTGGGGGGATGGGCTGAATGGTGTCCTTCCAAAATTCATACGTTGAAGCCTTAACCCCCCAATACCTTAGAATATGCATATGTTTGGAGATGGGGTGTTGAAAGAGGTATTGAAGTTAAGATGAGATCATTAGGGTGGGTCTTAATCCAATAGACTGGTCTCCTTAGAAGAGGAGGAAGAGGTACCCGGAAGGTGTGTGTGCAGAGACAAGGCTGTGTGAGGACATAGGGAGTGGACAGCCATCTGCACGCCATGGAGGGGCTTCCAGAAGAAACCACCCCCACCAGCGCCTCCTCTCAGATGTCTGGCCTCCAGAACTGTGAGACAAGAAGTTCCTATTAAGTCAGCCACTCTGTAGTACTTGGTTAAGGCAGTCATAGCAAACTGCTACAGTAATCAGGAAAACTGCGTGTGTGTGTGAGTGTGTGAACGTGAGCGTGAATGTGTGCATGAGCATGTGTGCGTGTGCATGTGAGCGTGAGTGTGCATGTGAGCATGAGTGTGCATGTTAGCATGAGTGTGTGCATGTGAGCCTGTGAGCGTGCGTGTTTGTGCATGTGAACGTATGTGTGTGCACCTGCGCCAGCATCTGAATGCTCGAGTTGGTCATGGCACACTGGGCCCCAGGTGTCCAGAGACAGATGTCCAGGTGCAGTGTCAGGTGGGCCGTTCAGGTTCCACAGGTCTGCCTGTCTTGCGATGGTCAGTTTGTTTGCAGGATCACTTGGGGTGAATGGAAGGAGGGGTAGCTGGCCTCATGGCCATGGCACTGTTTAACCCATAAACGCAGAAGTCAGGACCCCAGAAACAGACTGTCCTAAAGTGGAGGACCTGCCTTTCATTGCCATTTGGTTCCAGGGAGGCCCAGGGGAAAGCCTTTCACCTGGATGTGAAGATCTGGGTATTGAGACCACATCTCTGCCTTGACCTTCAGCCACTGGATCTCATCTCTCATCGCTTTTCTTCACAGTTGTGGTCTTCAGTTACAACATTCTTGCGATTAAGTGATACATTAATTATTCCTAACTTTTTTAGATTAAAAGACACAGCAATCACCTTTCTCTCCAAGGGCACAGGTAAATGTTTTTGGGCCATGTAGTCCGGCAATTGTTTTAAAAGCCTAGGTACCATGTAATGTTTATTTTTGTGATCTCTAGAGTCAGATCACTGGGTTTTAACTCCTGTCTCTTCAGTTTGCTTTGTATCATTTAGCAAATTTATCAGCTACCCTGACCCTCAGTTTCATCATCTATAAAATGGTTTAATAGTCATTTTGTAAATCATGGGGTATTAAGAAGATTAATGAGGTAATTTATTGTTTATATCTCGTTGCCTGACACATAGTAAGTGCCTGATAAATGTGAGCACCCATGATCACATTATTAAGCATCCCATCAAACTGTATTTGAGGAATTATAGTGGCTAGGAAATGCACTTTGAATTCCAACAATTCTGGACTATTTAGCTCCACTTAAATTTGTGTCTGAAATATGGTCAATTTAATGAGGCTGGCTCATCATTAAAATGCAAAGCTGTCCCGAGTCTGAAAAGAGACAATGTCTGGGAAGCATTTAATATGGGCCTGGAATTTTCTAAGTGATCAATAAACGGTGGCAGTAAAATGTGCAGAGTCAAGCTGGGTATGATCTTGGTTTGGGTCCAGGTCTTCCACTAAGTAGCTTTGTGACCTAAGGGACATCTCTTAAGCTCCTCAAGCTTCTCTCTCCTCATTGGTAAAGTATCAACAATATTAGAACCTACCCTTTTAGGTTTGTTGTGAGGCTCTAATGTACTTGGTGGGGCTTTGCACTGCTTTGTAATATGGTGGTGGTGGTTTTTCCCTGATATAGCTACATATAGGATATATACATATCCTCTCTAGGATATGTAATGGTAAAGGAGGGATAAGGGCTTTTCAAAATGGAGCTCTGAGTGGCTGTGAGAATAATCTGTGTGGTGCATCTGTGGCCCCAGTGGCTGCCAGGTGCCTGGAGACCTGTGTGCCATCTTTCCCCCTCGTGCCATGTGCCTCCCTCCTGAGGCTGTGGACTGCATCCAAGAGAGTGACCTTCCTCGACAGAGGGCAGCTCTTCAGGAAGAGAAATGGGAGAAACTTCTTTCTGCTAGAACCTGCAACTACAGATTTAAAATGCTGTGTGTGTGTGTGCGTGTGTGTGTGTGTGTGTGTGTGTGCACACACACATGGATGTGTGCATGTGTGCGTGTGTGTACATCTTTAGTTAGACCACTGTAGGTGGTCTCAGGTGGTGTTTAGAAGGCACGGTGCTGACTGGAAGGGGTGGCAACAGAAACAATAACTAGGGAAGCGAGGCTCATGCATTTTGCAAAATGCAGACAAACTATCATACGCCGTGTTTTTAAAGTTGCATTTAGGTCAAGGAGAAAAGTGAAAAAGCCTTACTTGGGCTTCTGATGAAACGGTGAAAGGAAGAAAGCAAGTGTTTCTGATCACCAGCTTAGTGCCAAGCGCTGTGGCTGGCACGTCCCAAAAGTTCTTTCATTCAGATCAAAAGAAAGAGCACTCAACAACTTTTTCCTTGTTTTCTTGATCAAAGAGAAAGCTGTTTACAGTAAAAATGTATTTACAACAGAATTTAAGCCCA
This sequence comes from Cheracebus regulus, assembly GCA_963574635.1. NCBI lineage: Eukaryota > Metazoa > Chordata > Mammalia > Primates > Pitheciidae > Cheracebus > Cheracebus regulus. The sequence continues at coordinate 28,260 of CAUYQU010032698.1, read as the reverse complement.
GGAAAAGTGAGGAAATGGCAAACTCCAAATGAGTTGGTTTCCTGATCCAGATTAATCGTTTCCTAAGATTTTTCTCCCGAATGATTAGTAGCCGTTACTGGACCACTGTCATTAGCCATTGAGGACCTGTAGAAAAGGAGAGGCAGTAGAAGGCAGAGATCTGAATTCTGCTAACTGCGGGTTGGTGTTTCTGATCTAGTCCCAAGTGCCATCCTGGACTGTTGTCATGTATATGTTCTGTGAGAAAGGGAGGTAGCAACCACCGGAACCCACCATGGGCTCACTGGGGCAAGCGTGGCGGGTGACCTGTGGGTTTGTAAATAGCAGCACTATGCTGGAAGCATTATGGAATATTGTAGATGTGGGATCTGTAAATTCAGACGTGGTGTATTTGATAAAGTCTCTCTTGGTATCCTTATGGAAATGAAGGCGTGAAGTGCAGGAAAACAGAATGGATGATGGTTCACGGATGTGGAGACAAAATTAGCTCAGTGGCTGATTCCTGAGAATGCCGGTGGGTGATTTGAGAGCAGAGATCACCCTTAAGGAGCACCTGTCTTACCTGTTTTGGACTCAGCATTTTTATCAGTGCCTTGAATAAGGACCATGTATAATAGGTATAAAATTTGTGGGAAATTTAGAGCTACTTAAATGTTAGTGGCCAGAACATTGAAGTTGCGGTTGGAGGCCAGGGATGCCAATGGGAATGATCTAGTTAAGAGGGAAGCAACCCAGAGGTGTGGGCCACATCAGCAGGTGAGCTTGCTCCACATCAACCACTTGCTGATTTGAAGTGAAAAATGTGCAATCCCATTAGTCGGTATATGCCCAAAGGATTATAAATCACTCTATTATAAAGACACATGCACACGTATGTTTATTGTGGCACTGTTCGCAATAGCAAAGACTTGGACCCAAATACCCATCAATGATACACTGGATAAAGAAAATGTGGCATTTATACACCATGGAATACTACACAGCCATAAGAATGGATGAGTTCATGTTCTTTGCAGGGACATGGATGAAGCTGGAAACAATCTTTCTCAGCAAACTGACACAAGAACAGAAAACCAAACACCACATGTTCTCAGGCATAAGTCGGAGTTGAAATGAGAACATGTGGACATAGGAAGGAGCATGTCACACACCGGGGCCTGTAGGTGGGAGGGGGGTGGTGGGAGGGATAGCATGAGAAACACCTAATATAGATGACGGGTTGATGAGTGCAGGAAACCACCATAGCACATGTATACCTGTGTAACAAACCTGCACGTTCTGCACATGTACCCCAGAACTTAGAGTATAATAAAAAAAATGGATTCCTCAGTAAGGAAGGACTTAACAGAATTACAATTTTTTCTTTTCAAAAGATGAGTGTTAAAAGGGAACATGCACAAAACGATAGCTTACATGGGATGAATAAAGACTTAGCAAACTCTGGCCAGACGCAGTGGCTTGCTCCTGTAATCCCAGCACTTTGGGAGGCCAAGGCTGGATGATTACTTGAGCCCAGGAGTTTGAGACCAGCTCAGACAATATAGCAAGACCTAGTCTCTACAAAAAATAGGAAAATTAGCTGGATGTGGTGGTGCGTGTCTGTAGTCCCAGCTACTAGGAGGCTTAGGTGTGAAGATCACTTGAGCCTAGGAGTTCAAGGTTACAGTGGGCTATTGCTGTGCCACTGCATTCAAATCTGGGTGACTGAGTGGGACCTTGTCTCTTCACAACAACAGCAACAACCAAAAAGTGATGAAGACTTCCTTCTTTGATCTCATTAATCACCGTTTTTAAAGCAGTGCTCTGGCAGAGACCTAATACATGTTTAATGGTATAGCTGTCTCTTTCTTCTAAGGAGAAATTGTTTTATGTTATCATGTCATATTACATCATTTTTAATGATGTCAAATGAAATACTTTTAGATAGAGAAGAGTTACTATTTTATAGCTGGAGAACAGAGTTACAGTGAGTGTCATAATCATGAAACAAGCGGGCATCTTGCCATTGGTTTATGGACCATTTTACAATGACTTGCCCAAAACCTGTCAGCCATCACATGTCCAGAAATTAAGGAAAAGAATTGCTTATAGACTCTTAGTGTAGGAAGGGCATGTAGAGGTCATCTAACATCTCACCTAGTGCAGGGGTCCTTCTGTAGTAGTTTCACAGTTGACCATTCAGTATCTTGATTACCTTCAGAAACACAGGGCTCACTTTGTTAGTTTTTTTGTTTTTTTTTTATCATTGCTGTAACTAATTAGCACATATTTCATGGCTTAAAGCAACACAAATTCATTACCTTACAGTTTGTAGTTCACGAATCTGTAATGGGTCTCAGTGAGCTAAAATCAAGCTGTTGGCACGACTGCATTTCTTTCTGAAGGTTCTAGGAGAGAATCTGTTTTCATGCCTTTTTCAGTTCCTAGAGGTTGTTAGCATTCCATGGCCTTGTTCCATCTTCAAAACCAGCAATAGCTAGTAGAGTCTTTCTCTCTTTCACTCTGTATCCTGTCACTCTGACCCACAAATCTTCTGCTTCATCTATCTGCAGCCTTAGTTCTCTCTTGATGGGTAAGGTAACATTTACAGGTTCTAGGAATTATGACGTGGGCCTTTTTTTGGGGTGGGGGGCATTGCTGTACCTCCTCACTCCTATCCCATCTCCCCACCTTTCCCCCAGCAAGCCAATTCTACTTTCTGATGGTTCTAATTTTGGGAATCACACACGTGTTGACTTATGACAATGACTTCCATTCATGCAGCAGGTGAGTTTTTAAAAGTAAAATAAAGAAATCTGAAACCTGGAGATTTCCAACTTTGAGACAATGAGCCATTTCCAAGGCTGAGATGGAGAGAAAACTGGTAGAAACTAATTCACGGGCAGTAATGTCTCCCTCTGCTGGCTGCAAAGTTAACACATGCATTTTGCAGAGAGAGAAATGCTTGGTGTTTGCGGGAAAGAAGATAAACCATGAGTTTTGAATAAAGAGCCAAGAGGTATCGGTAAGGTACTAGGCTGGTGGATATCTTAGTTGCACTGTACTTACTTGGTCAACGTGGAGAAGGTATTTTTAAGGTCGCCATGTTCAGGCCTTGGAAGTTTGGTGGGTTGGGAGTGTTCTTTAGGTTGGGAGTGTTTTGGCAGTTCTGATTTTATTAGGGAGTCAGACCTGCTGAGCCGTGTGAGTTTGGTGTGCCGCCTGTGACTCTCATCCACAGAGGGGAAATAACTAAGCAAAGGGATGACTTAACAAAAGCTGTTTTGTTAAAAAAAAAAAAAAAAGGAAAACTTATAGATCTCTATCTACTGTTTTATTCTTTTAACACTGAAATTGCAACAGTTGAGTAACCCTTTAAGTTATTTCACTATTATAAGGATGCCTTCATTTTGGAGAGATTAAAATTTAATTGGAGATGAAAAACAGAAAGTTTAAGGAATTACATAAAAATGTTAGCATCATTGCTTTTATACTAAGTTCCTCAAGGGCATTTTAAATATCATTAGACTGAATGAAACATCAGTGTGGACAGCTTTTCAAATTAAAGTTCTTTGTGAAAAACAAAATAAACATATATCATAAAGCATTACTTTTTCCTTTAGTGCCGATTTTGGTTTTATTTACGCATGGGCAGGAAGAGGCCTCGTTACTTATAAATGAAAATATACATTTTCAAAATGTCACTTTCTATAATGTACAAAACTGAGTAACTTGGCAAAGATGTGGCACGAAGAGACCTTTGTTACTTAATAAATGAAAATATACATTTTGAAAGTGCCACTATCTCTAATGTACAAAATTGAGGCCGGATACAGTGGCTCACACCTATAATCCCAACACTTTGGGAGGCTGAGGTGTGGGGATCACCTGAGGTCAGGAGTTTGAGATCAGCCTGGCCAACATGGCAAAACCCCATCTCTACTGAAAATACAAAAATTAGCTGGATGTGATGGGTGCCTGTAATCCCAGCTATTTGGGAGGCTGAGACAGGAGAATTGCTTGAACCTGGGAGGTGGAGGTTGCAGTGAGCTGAGATTTTACCACTGCACTCCAACCTAGGCCACAGAGTAAGACTCCATCTCAAAAAAAAAAAAAAAAAAAAAATTGAATCGTTGGCAGAAAACCCTGTGGTGACCAGGGAGGTATGCCACTCAGCTGTCCTTGCAGGGAACCTACTATAAGAATAATTGGTCACAGCCTTCAGCTATGGAGGTCATGCCAAACCCACTGTCTCTTGGGCTGCCTCTGGCTGATGACCAGGCATGATGGGGGGAGCTGGAGCTGAGCCCTCCATACCCTTCCTGGGACTCTTCTGATGGGAAGCCTTTTATCTCCCTCCCTCCTACCCCATCAGCCTGGCCAAGACTTGCCCAGAGCTCCACTGCAGTCTGAGGCTCCTTCTCCATAATATTCCTTCCTTCCTGCTCTCTTCCACAAGTGTCAGACCTACATCTGGGTTTGAGGTTTGTCTGTGCCTACTCCTCCTTTTCCCCTTCATTCTTCCTGGGTGTTTCCCCCAGAAAACCACTGGCAGGCCTAATTCTGTCTTGGAGTCAGCTCCTTGAAGGATCTGAACAGGTACATGTATAAAGACTCATGGAAATAATTTTAAGATCCCTTCAGAAAATTGTTCAATTGCCCTCTGCCAGTGATAGCAAAGAGGGTGGTATAGCTGCAGTAGAGTGAATAAGGGAGGGAGTGGGAAGAGTTGGGATTAGAGGTGGCACTGCAGAATGTGTAGGACCTCTTTGACCATTTTATGAATTTGGACTATGACTGAGTAAGTCAAGCCATCTGAAGTTTTGAGCAGAAGAGTGACATGATCTGAGGTATATTTTTAGTGAGGTCACCATGGCTGCCAGAATAGACTGAATGGCACGATTGGGAGGTTGGGATGGGAAGGACCAAGGTACAGTCATAGAGAACAAGTGGGAGACTGCTGGAGCGAACCAGGGAGAAATGGTAGTGGCTGGCATCAGAATGGCCGCAGGGGAGGTGGGGAAAAGAGGTTGGATTCTGGATATATTCTGAATATAGAGCTAACAGGAACAGATGTTGGATATGAGTAGAAAAGGTGTTAAAGTAGACTTCAAGGTTCTTAGCCTAGGCAATTTCAAGAATAGAGCTGTGATTTTCTGGAGTGGAGAAGATTGAAGGAAGAGTAGCTTTGAGTGGGAAGAGGAAGGGTTTAGATTTTGACTAGTTAAGTTTGAAATACATTTTAGACAGTCAAGGGCAAATGGAGAACAGGCAGTTAGATATCGGACTACTTTCCCCCACCCCCATTGCAACCCTCCCATCCTGAGGCCCTGTCTTCTCTCATCTGGATTACTGCAGTGCAGACGCATCCCAGCTGATAGTCTTCCTTCTGCCATTGTCCCTTTTCTGTTTCCACACAACTACAGTTAGTTCCTTAAAAATATAAGTCAGAAAACTTCTGCTTCATTATTGATAGACTAGGCATTTTAGACCCCTATTGCTGTTGAAGGCAACCAAGAAGCCTAAATAAAGTCTTTGAAAAAATCTACTTGAAGACAGATATTTGCCACCTAGTGATGGCTAATAATATAATGAAGAATTACTGTCCAAGATTTGAGAGAACACGGAGATCTAGAGTGGAGAAACTGACATTTGGATACATTTTTCTGGAGATGTGCACTTAGTCTAGAGAATGCTGCTGAGAGTTCTAGAAGCAATTTTGACAGATTTAAGAGTGTGGGAGTGCAAATCTCTCTTCAGCATACAGATTTCACACTCGCCAGGATATGGAATCCACCTAAGTGTCTATGATGGATAAAGAAGTGTGAGATATATATATCTCTGTAGTATCATTATATATATATCATATATATCACATATATATCATTATATATATAATATATATATCATTATATATATATATAATGATATATGTATACTGTTATGGTATAATGAAATACTATTCAGCCATAAAAAAGAATGAAATTCTGTCATTCTTGGCAACATGGATGAACCTGGAGGACATTATGCTAAGTGAAATAAGCCAAGCATCTAAATAAAAATACCACATCATTTCACTAATAAGTGGAGTCTAAAAAAGTTAAATTCATAGAAATGACTAGTACAGTGGTGGTTTCCAGGAGCATGGTGGGGTTAGGGAGGACAGGGAATGGGGAGATAGTGGTCAAAGAGTATAAAGTTTCAGTTAGACAGTATGAATAAGTTCTGGAGGTCTATTGTACAGCATGGTGACTATAGTCAATGTATGCTTGAGCATTACTAAGAGAGTAGATCTTAGATATTCTTACCACAAAAAATAAGTATGTGAGGTGATAGATACGTTAATTAGTTTGAGTTAATCATTTCACATTCTATACATATGTCAAAACATCACAATGTACACAGCAAATACATATAATTTTTATTTGTCAATTATACCTTTATAAAACGGGGGAAAGTGAAAAAGAGAGTATGGGGGAAAATGTGAAATTGAAGGCCAGCTAAGGGATTATCCTTTGTGTTTGAGATTGCCCTAGAGAACTACACAACTAGGAAAAGAGTGAACTGAAAATAGACCAATAGACTGGTTATCACAGGGCCTTAAGGCCCCTTAAAAATCATCTCACTAACAGTAGACTAAGGTGATCCTGAATTAGGATAGATATCTAGCAGAAGCAAATGTTAATATTCTCTAGAGAAAGATTACATCACCATATGCTTCAAATTATTTATATGATCAGTTTTTTAGATACAGGATTTTATAGAAACCTAAAATAGCCCAGCTGTTTGCTGGCAGATGGGAAAGGAATTCTGAGAAAGTCTCATTTCTGAGACAGGCACACAGGGCTGTCTAAGACTGAGGCTGTGGTAAGAGAAATGAGAAACTCTCCTGTCTCCAGTCTGAGCTTTACACCAAATAAAAAGCAAGACTATTATACTGTTGAAGAGGGGCAAAAGCCAGAGAAAGATAGCCCCTGGCACAGATGAGCAAGACCTGCTGAAAGTGATGGTGAAGCAGGAATACTGAGAAAAGATGACCCGGGCCTCACACTCAGCACAGGGTAATGCTAGTTCTCCAAAGGAGGAATTTGAAGTCTGTGCAACATTGGAGGTGATGTTCCTGTAGTTAGAAAACTCAAATTCAGTTTAACTATATGCTAGATCGGCTCAAACTTTTCAAACTAATGGCCTGATAGAAGGAAAGGCATGTACCATTGCTGGTTGTAAATGCTGTTAGCTTTGATTCTTTTAAACAGAACGTTTAGTAATTGATAAAACATTATGTCGTAAACAAAAGAGCAAGTGGTGGGGTAGGGGAGAAACAAGGCGCATTGTCAAGAAATATAATAGTCAACAGAAACAGATCAAGAGATGGCCTAGATATTTGAACTGTTGGACAGGGCCCATAAAAATAGCTATGATTAATAGGTGGAAGGACTTTATGGAAAAGGTAAATAATAGGCTTGAAGTAATGGGGAATTTCAGGAGAGATATGGAAACTGTAAAAGTGAATCAACTAGAAATGGAAAACATAATATGGAGGTGAAGAATTATTTTGACAGGATGGTAGCTAGCCTCCAAGATGGCGCATAATGATCCTTGCTTTCAAATCTTCATAATTTTTTTTTTTAATAGAGTCTCGCTCTGTCACTCAGGCTGGAATGCAGTGGCATGATCATGGCTCATTGCAGCCTCGACCTCCAAGGCTCAAGTGATTCTCCCACCTCAGCCTCCTGGGTAGCTGGGACTACTGGTATGCACTACCATGCCTGGATAATTAAAAAAAATTTTTTTTGTATAGATGGGGCCTCCCTTTGTTGCCCAGGCTGGTCTCAAACTTCTGAGCTCAAGCAGTCTTCCCACCTCAGCCTCCCAAAGTGCTAGGATTATAAGCATGAGCCGTCATGTCTGGCCCAGGTATTCATAATCTTGCATACTTTCTTCACACATTGAATAGACTTGGCCTCTGTGGCCAAAAGAATATTGCAGAAATAACTGTGTAATTTCTGCCGTGACATTGTATAATATATTGTGGCCTTTGCCTTGCTCTCTGGTCTCATGTTCTGAAGGAAACTATTCACTGTGTGATAAGGACACTCAAGTAATCTATAGCGGGGCCTGTGTGGAGAGGAATTGTGCCTTCTGCCAACAGTTAGCACCTCATGAGTGAATCATCTTGGAGGAAGATCCTCCAGCTCTAGCAAGTCCTTTAGGTGGTTACAGCCCTGCATGACTCCATATTAGTAGTAATGTCATGGCAGAGTATGAGCTAGAGCCAACAGCTTAGGTGCTCTTGAATTCCTGATCCACAGAAACTGTGAGATAGTAAGTACTGATGGTTTTAAGACACAAACATTTCATTGTGGGCTACTTTGCTACAATGGGTAACTAATGCCGATGGGCATTTCAGCAGACTAGACACTTCAGAGACAGAATTGGTGAACTTGAAGAGAGGCCAATAAAAGTCATCCAAACCAAACACAAATAAGGGGAAAAAATGACAAAACGGAACCGTACATCTGAGATATGTGAGGACAATATGAAGCACACGCAGTTGGATTCACAGAAGGAAAAGAAAGGGGTAAAAGGAATTTTTTTTTGTTGAGACAATGTCTTGCTTTGTCACCAGGCTGGCGTGCAGTGGTGTGATCTCGGCTCGCTGCAACCTCCGCCTCCCAGGTTCAGGCGATTCTCCTGCCTCAGCCTCCTGAGTAGCTGGGACTACAGGTGTGTGCCACCACGCCCAGCTAATTTTTTGTATTTTAGTAAAGACGAGTTTTCACCATGTTGGCCCAGATAGTCTCGATTTCCAGACTTTGTGATCTGCCCACCTTGGCCTCCCAAAGTGCTGGGATTACGGGTGTGAGCCATGGTGCCCAGCTGAAAGAAATATATTTTTTTAAATGGCGAAAATTTTTCTAAAATTCATGAAAGTTAACAAATCACATATCCAAGAAGCTTAGAGAACCCCCAACAGGGTAAGTACATTGAGAGTAAGGATTGGGAAGATGTCAAAGTGTTAAGGAGAGAGGAAACCTGGAACTGTGTGGGATGGTGTGAGAGTAAACAGGGAAATGTCAAATGATTGCCACTGGTCCCACTCAGTGCAATGTTCAGGTAGCGTTGGGTTTTTACCAGGGATGGCTTTTTTGCCAGGCAAGTGAAGGGAAGGAAGAGAGGGTAGGAACTGAGGAAGCACACAAGGTGGGTCTGTGGTGATGACTGATTGACTTGCTCTGGGTAATGAGAGAAGGAAGGACTTTGGAGGAGAGAGGGTAGGTTGGGAGATGGTGGGCTGATGGCAGGATTAGAAATTGTAGGTTTCAGGGGTCAGACAAGTCTGCACACAGGACTTCTGAGAATGCAAGTGAGATGCTTGGAACTGGGGCTGCGGGGGGTGTACTTAGTAAGGTCCACAGAATGACCCTAGGTATGAAAGATGGAGATCAGGTGGAGAGCAAGGTCACTGGGAGAGAACAAATCAAGAAAGTGACAGACTGCCTTCTGGAATGGGATCATCTGTGTGGTTTAGACTGTTGGTTTAGAATGTATTTCCCAGGCTCCCTTTCTTAACTGTATATTGATAAGAGGAAGTAAATGATTTGTTTAATCTTTGATGAAGACCTAAATATTTTGCTTACCTCCAGGTTTAATAGGAGGGAGCGTTGAGTTCTTTGTTGGAAGCTGAGAGGTCTAGTATTCCCACTTATTTGGAATGTCTTTATTGTAATTTATGCACAAGAAGAAAATATATAGATACTGTATGTCACAGTTGGATTGTCACTCCAATTAAACGTTCCTCCTGTTGCAGTTGTTGGTCAGGAGTAGGAGAAGAGAGCAACTTGTATAAGAAGTGGGAGTCTTCCTTTAGTTAGGAAAGGTGTAAAAACTTACACCCTTTTGGTTGTCCATGTTTCTGTTGGTGGTTACTGGAGGTGTTTCCTTGGGTCTGAAGTACCAGGCTCACTAGGATGACTTCTGGAGGATTGACCGTGAATCTGACTCAGCCTGCACTTGGGATGCCTGAAGGACATGGGGCAGCTTCTGAGACACTGTGACTTAGGAAGCTCATGAAGTTCCTGGCATAGAATCCACACTGATAAGCCTTGCCCGTCCCCGGCTTGGCACACATTACTGAGGCAGTCCTTTCCTTAGAAAGAGCAATCACTGATTTCTGGGTGTTCAGTTACTTTTTTAACCCGTGTATGCATCCATTTTCACGCTGCTAATAAAGACATACCTCAGACTGGGTAATTTATAAAGGAAAGAGGTTTAATTGACTCACAGTTCTACATGGCTGGGGAGGCCCCACAATCATGGCAGAAGAACAAGGATGTCTTGTATAGTGGCAGGCAGGAGAGAGCTTGTGCAGGGAAACTCCCTGTTATAAAATCATGAGGTCTCATGAAATTTAGTCACTATCACAAGAACAGGATGGGAAAGAACCACCCCCATGATTCAATTACCTCCCACTGGGTCCCTCCCATGACATGTGGGAATTGTGGGACGTACAATTCAAGATGAGATTTGGGTGGGGACACAGCCAAACCATATTAATCAGTTTGTCTGATGTTCTCTTTAATGATAATCTATGTAAAGATGATCAGGGTGAAATAGAATTTAATACTTCCTTTCAAAGCAAGTGGTCAGAGGAACTGTCAAAATATTTGATTCTATCATAATAATAAACAGCAAGTGCCAGGAATTGTTGTAAGCACTCTATTAACTTCCTTCATTCCCAAAACACTCTGTGATGATTTTTTCATCCCTGTATTACAGATGGGGAAATTGAGTCATAAGTGGCAGGGCTGTGCTTTAAACTCAGATATGTGGTTACCAACTGTTAGCCTCAATCACTGTATAATCCTGTGCCTTATGGTGGCAGGAAAAATGGACATGGAACAGAACCATGCCGATAACTTGAAAGTGCAGCCAGAATCTGGAAAACATAAAACGTAGGTCAGTTTCATTTAACAAGGAAGCTGTTTGCAACATATTTAGTATGCAAGTCCCTGGTGGGAGATGACTCATGCTTTCAATGCCTTATGTAAGGTTACTCAGATACATTCCATTTATTTTCAGGTATCTTCAGGAAATCTTAGTAACAGCAACCAAGGAAGGTGTAGCAGCACTTTTCAGTGATCTTTGTAATAGAATATCATGAGGCAAGAAAAAAAGTCCCTATAATAGAACATCTTGGGCAACAGAAGTTTCTCATCATCCTCCTGGGTTACAGATTTTAAAATGACGCTGTCCAGCCTCCCCTCGTTCGTTTTGACTGTGTGTATTTTACAACAAGTTTTTATTGATAGCTTATTGAGGGTCTCTCATTGTGATAGATTTGTCTTTTGCACTGCTTTTGTTCTCACACATTGTGTCTATGTGGATACCTCTAGAGAATCTTTCCCATGCTGAATACAGACTTTTGAGTGGACGATGTGAAGCCAAGAGAAAGGGCAGAAAGTCTGTGGCTACTCCTCCACTTGGCCTTGGGGTCACTGGGGAGTGCTGGAGCGGCCTTGGTTCATTTCCCACTGCTGTTGTGCAGGAAAGCCACCTTGCTTCCCTTCTTCAGATCCTGCATATTTCCACAGGGGATGGGCTCCTCACTGGCCCATGGGAAGGAGAGATGCATATAATTACTAACATAACTTGAGTGTTCATGACAAATGACCCTTCCGCCGCTCTCCTAAACCACCAGCTTGGCCTGTTGAGTTTTATCACTGTTTGATGCAGTCATAAAGTGGAAGCCGTGCTTTGCTACCTGCCCAGGATAGCATTGCCATGTAAAGGCAAAGGGATGTGGAGTGAAATCACCGTAATGCAGGTCTTCTTGGAAAAGTATCTAATGCCAGGCAGAGTTGCATAAGAGACTGAATAACTCTGGGTTATTCTTATTGTGAAAAATTCTCTTACTTTTTTTTTCTATAGTTACCTGGGCTATGTAAGAGGTATGCATGCTGGGCAGGAGGGCCTCTGAGAGCTTTAGATGACACAGGGTCAAACTGACCCCTTTCCCCACCCACTGGGGTGTCAGAATCCCAACCAGCATGTGAAGAACACAACTGCCTCCTCCAGCAGTACCCAAACAGGCCCTCTATCTCACACAGTAGCTGTGGTTTAGAATGCGTGTTGGATGCTTGGATCTTTCTAGACCGGGCTGCGTATGGGAGAGGGAATATTGGCAAGAGGGAGGTTTTCCTGTTCAAGCACACTACAATGGGAAAGCAAAGTTGTGTTTCTTAGTACACCAACAGTTACAGGTTGGTGGTTAAAAAAGATTCTGAAGAGGCTGGGTGCGGTGGCTCATGCTTGTGATCTCACCACTTTGGGAGGCTGAGGTGGGTGGATCACCTGAGGTCAGAAGTTTAAGACCAGCCTGGTTAACATGGTAAAACCTTCCATCTCTACTGAAAATGCAAAAATTAGCCAGGAATGGTGGTATGTGCCTGTAATCCCAGCTACTCGGGAAGCTGAGGCCGGAGAATTGCTTGAATTCAGGAGGCAGAGGCTGTAGTCAGCCTAGATGTCATCACTGCTCTCCCGCCTGGGCGATGGAGCAAGACTCCTTCTCAAAAGAAAAAAGAAAAGACGCTGAGCAAAATGCTTTATGCTGGATCCCTGTAGCCAGTGGCTCTACCCTAGCGTTCATGGCCTATACTAGGGACTTTGCAAAAGTTTCTTTTGCTTCACGAATCACCCAGTAACGTGATTTGTATGTGTGTGTGTGTGTTTTCCTCATTGTGACCATGAATTTCAGTCTCTTTAAGGAACAACTCTTTGCTGACGGTAGGAGCCTGCGTCAGCAACAGTGGGGCATGGTACCTACCCCTCTATCACCTTGTCCTCATGCCTTGGTGCTTGGGGGCTCAACTCTAGTTCTCCAGCTGGAAAATAATTTATAAGAGAGCAGGTGTGGGGGTGTAACAGTGCAAATGTTGTCTTCTAGTAGCTGCTGTGAGATGTCCTTTCCATAGCTCATAATTTCTTGGTGAGGAGGAAGAACACTGAGGGTTGGGCTTAATTTAGACTTGACAAGAATGTCAAAGACTTTATGATCTTGCAATAAATGCCATTTTCCGTCAATTGGTAGCAAATGATGTTTCTCAAGCGGAGTCCCCTAGAAGAATGGGTTATCTTTAAAAGCAGTGCTTCTGTTTATCCTGACAGGTAAGATGTGTGATGTGGCCTCCATTTGAATAGGTAGGAAGGATCAAAGGAAGATAATTTTACTCTTTGTCGTCTTTAGAGTGATTTTAAGTAATTTATTTCATAAGGCAAAAATCTCTCATTTCATACTGATAAGTTTGCATGGGAAAAGATTTGTTTTTAACCTTATTGTGAAATGTAAAATCCATACAACATCTAGAAACAGTTAATAAATAAGAAGCAAATGTCTGTTGAATCATGACCTGAAATGGAACTTTATGAGCAATACAGACTCTCAACGTGCTAACCCCCTTCCCCAATAAACAGCCACTATCCTGACTTTTATAATCGTTTATTTGTGTTACTTTTTAATTTTATGGGTTTTGCACTGGATATATTTTATTTTTTTGGGATGGAGTCTAGCTCTGTCACTCAGGCTGGATTGCAGTGGCACAATCTTGGCTTACTGCAGCCTCCACCTCTCGGGTTCAAGTGCTTCTCCTGTTTCAGACTCCCAAGCAGCTGGGATTACAGGCGTGCGCCACCACAGCTAATTTTTGTATTTTTTGGTAGGAACAGTGTTTCGCCATGTTGCCCAGGCTGGTCTGGAACTCCTGAGCTCAGGCAATCCACCCGCCTTGGCCTTCCAAAGTGTTGTGGCTATAGGTGTGAGCCACCGCACCCGTCCTGGATATATATAAAAATGTACCCTGAGGGTGCTTTATTATTAATTTTGTTGTTGTTCCTTTTTTTTTTTTGAGACAGTGTCTCCCTCTATCACCCAGCCTGGAGTATAGTGGTACGATCTCGGCTCCCTGCAACCTCTGCCTCCCAGGTTCAAGTGATTCTCCTGCCTCAGCCTCCTGAGTAGCTGGGACTACAGTGTGCACCAGCAGGCCTGGCTAATTTTTGCATTTTTAGTAGAGATGAGGTTTCACCATGTGGGTCAGGCTGGTCTCGAACTCCTGACCTCGTGATCTGCCCACCTTGGCCTCCCAAAGTGCTAAGATTACAGGCGTGAGTCACCACGCCCGGTCTTTGTTATTGTTCTTATTCATTTACTTCTGCTAGAAAGAACCATGGCCTGGGAGGCAAGAGACAATGATTATTTTTATTTCTCCAGCTCAATCTAGTTTTGTCATTTAAAGTCTCAGGGCTTATTTTCTTATATGTGAAAAAATAAGTGGGAAATTTTTATTAGATTGGTGGTTTCATAATTATTTTCTTTTAAAAGTCAGGTGAAGTTTGTGAAAGCAGAATATAAAAACAAATTAGTAGTTATTTTCTAAGTTCAGAGGTATACAGTTTGCTCATTATAAAGTCAGTAGATGAGAACACATTGACATATTGCCAGTATTCACTGTGTGAAAATTTGGAATCTGGAGGTCCCCTAACTTAAAAGTAATTCTACTTTAAAAGTATGTAAAAGTTGAACATCCCAAAGCCAATCAGCATGTGAGAAGATGTTCAACTTTGTTAGTTATTAGGGAAATGCAAACTCAAACCACAATGAGATAGCTCTTCACATCCCCTGTAATAAAAAAGGCAGACAAGTGTTGTCAAGGCTACAGAGAAACTGAAAGTCTCATACACTGCTGGGGACCTGGTATAGCTGCCATGGAAAACAGACTAGATTTCCTTCAGAGGTTAAATATAGAGTTACCATATGACCCAGCAATTCCACTCCTAGGTATATGCCCTAGAGAAACGAAAACATATATCCAAGCAAAAACTTGCTCATGATTTTCCTAGCAGCATTACTCAGCTAAAAAGTGAAAACAGCTCAAATGTCCATCAGTTAATGAGTGGCTGAGTGCAACAAGCTGCATCCATACAACGCAATATTTTTTGGTCATAAAAGGGAGTGAAATACTGATATATACTACCACATGGATGAGTCTTGAAAACGTTATATTGAATGAAAGAAGCCAGCCACAAAGGAAAACATTTGTGGGATTCCACTGATATGAAATGTCCAGAATAGGCAAATCTATAAAGGTAGAAAGTAGATGAGTGACCATCAGGTGCTGAAGGCAGTGGGAGGATTGGGTGGGGCTCCGGGATGCAGAGTGCCTTTTTGGAAGGATAAAGATGCCCTTATATTGATTGTGGCAATCAACTGTGTACTTTGAATGGGTGAATTGTATGGTTTATGAATTATATCTCAGTAAAGCCATTATTTAAAAAGTTGAATTCGCAAAAGTGAGATCATTGTCTTGCATGATATTAAGTAGGGAGTGAGTGGTAGAGAGGAAAGATCCTGTTGCTGAGAAAAAAATACCAGGATCAAATCTCTGCGAGCGGTACGTGATGTCTGTCTGGTGGGTTCCTTTTCTTCCGTACTGATTATGACTGGAGTCCCCTCTTCTGGCATTCTTACTGCCTAATGATTTTGTCTTCATTACCATTAGCATTTCTATTTCCAAAATATTTCTATTTAGATTCCTTTTCATACAACACAAAACACTAACAGATTCAAATAATTTCACAGACTCCATGGTACCGAAACTATGGTGGCTTCGACGAAATGGAATTGGTGTCTGGCAGGCGGTGCCAGCAATGTGCTAGCTCACAGTGTGTGTGCAGAGATGCAGGCGAGTTAAAACTCAGGGATGAGTAGGCGATGTGTGCCTGAAAGTGAGGTTTGTTCAAGAGCTAAACATAGAAAAGGGGATGACTATCTGACTCTAACACATTTGAATGTGTATGTTTCTGTAAGAAGAGTTTTGTTAAGTTCGAAATCTAGGAAAAGAAATCAGAATGAAGTGCTCATGGAACCCTGAAGCACCATTGCAGAACCGTTTGTAAACCACAAAGTTTAATTACACCTAATGTCTTTTTTTGGCTTTCATATTTTATTATTTTATTTCATTTATAGCTACATTTGAATGTCTGTTTATCAGCTTTCATCCAAAAGACTTGATGGATTGATTTCTGATATGTGCCATCTTGGTAGAGTAATTATTGTGCTTGAATATTTCGACAGTAGAGCTTAAAATTAACTTCAGTGGCGTTGCATAATGGAAACTTTGTATAAGGATATGCAAATGTATTATTAAGTGAATCATCACAGATGAAGTTGTGACTAGTTCACCACTCTGTGAACTTGAATTTTCTCTTGCAAAACACACAACAGTGATGCCCCAGTTGAGGGCGTCTGAAATATCCCAGCACAGAATCCATTTACTCACAGAACTTATTTATGTTCTCCTTATAAAATTGCAGACAAGAAAGGAATTAGGGATGACATGTTCAACTTTCTCATTTCCAAATGTGTAAATAGATTGAAATCAGACACTCCTCGTTGGTGGAGTTTCTTGGTAACGTCTTTGACATAATTTTAGGAATTTGAAATTAGACCATATTTGTTCCTGGGGAAGTGGGTGAATTATTGTAAGGTTACTCTGAACCGTTACAGGTGTGTTTGACTCACTTTAGATCATAGGATTTCTCTGGAGTATGTGCATCAAGTCCGTCTATAAAACAATGACGTGTTCTCACTTTACCCAGCCTCTTAGTATCCTTCAGATATGCAGAGCTAGGCCAAGCTCAGTGTCTTCTTTATTAGCAGCTGCAGATGAGGGAGTGCATCTGCTGTGTTATAGTCACTTTTGGAAGTATAATGCAATGTATTTATACATTGCCCTGTTGATGGACATTTAGATTGTTTCATTTAAAAAATTTTCTCATAGAAAATAATTCTACAATGCACAATCTTGTACATGTCTTCTCATGCAAAGTGTGAGAACATCTTCTGGATATGTTTAGGAATGGAATAGCTCAGAAATAGAGCATGCACATATTTTGTTTCTTTTTCTTGTCTGGCTGTAGCTTCTAGAATTTCTAGTACCATGGTTTATAGAAACAATGTTGGTAGGTGTCCATGTCTTCTTCCTGACTTCAAGGGGGATTTCTAATGTTTCACCATTAATTAATGTGTTTGCTCTAGGTTTTTGGTAGGATCTCTTTGTCATGTAAAGGAAATCTTATTTCTTGTTTGGTAAGAATTTTTATAATAATGTGCTGACCCCTGCGATTTCTCCAAATGTAGAAAACTCGACTGCATAATTTGTGGTAGTGGGAGACTGCATTAGCACTTTCCCCTGGTGTAAAAAGAAAATAAAGAATTTTTATCATAAATGGTGGTTGAATTTTTTCATATATCTTTTCAGCCAACTTGTTTTGATCAAATCCTCTGAGATATTTCTGAGGCATCTCCCAAATTGCCTACCATCTCATGTTTATGGGGTAGTCTGGGACCTTAAGTGACTTATATTTAGCCTTCATACATTGGGTGCAGTTGTTAAGAGAAAAACTGGGGAGTATAATGCCTCCCCTAGTTCCCCAACTGGGAAGATGTCCAGAGACCAAGGAATGACTCAAACAAGTCCAGCTTGGTGAGTAGATAAGTTGATTAAGACTTACATGTGGGGATCTACTGGGCAGCAGCAGTCCAGCTATAGAAATCAGTCCTGCCTACCATTTCTAAGATGCTTTTAAGCTAGCTTTTTGGCTCTTTGCCTACTGTGTGCAATGGAACTGTTTTTGCTATGTTTCCAGATCCTCTCCAAGATGTCTGGGTTCTCAGAAACACCTGCTCATTGGCTGGGCACTATGGCCTTGGCTCAACACTTGGACTTCAGGGTTCAAGCAGTGGACATATGCCCTTAAGTAACCTGATGGGGGACCTGTCACGCTACAGAAGTCATGTAACTTTCAGTTAACCACTGTGCCAGGATCTTCACTTCCTCAGGGCACTTGTGTGATTTGCAAACAATAGATCCCTTCTTACAGCCAGCCAATCAGATATATTCTTACCAAAGAGGCTCCTTACTGGAGATGCCTTATGACCAGGTGGGACCCCCATTGCCCTTACTGCCTCCTTGGGTCTTGTTGAAGCTCTGGGTGGCTGTCTTCAGCTTCTTGGGCATGTAGGGTGGCTCCAGCAGCCTAAGGGAAGGCATAGACACTTGAATACACCTGAGAGGGGCCCTAGCCACCCTCTCTCCTATTTCTCATGTTCTTATGCCCAAGAGTTTGCCAGGAGCTTGTATGAAACTGAAGTGCTAGAGTCTGTTATTCATGGACAAAAAGGGAGATGCTGTATTTTCGGTAATATTTGATATCCCATTGCCCTATTGGCTCTAAAGTAAAGTCAAACAAAGCTGGAAGCTGGGGCTTTGAATTAAGAAAATGACCTCATGCTCCATTTATCTTAGGTAAATTTGAAGAACACTTCTGGGCTTGGGCCCCTGGGAGGGAAGCAATATGGTAGATAAAGAGGAATACCAAGTAATCTGGAGTGTACCACGGGCATGGAGGAAAGGGGAATCCCACAAGCTGACTGCTGCAGTGCTGCCAGGGTTCCTGCCACCCTGTGATGAGGGGCTTTTCCTTGGTTGGGCAATTGGGAAGAGCATGCTGCTTTCTTTGGGTGAAGAGATCTCCCATGTCATAGACTTTGATCTCATCTGCACTGTGAGCTCCAGATCAGACACATAGAGGGGCCTCTACTCCCTGGAGTGCAGCACTTCACTGCCCATTGATAGTTTATTCTATGTTAGCCTGCCCTCATTCCACTGGAAGCTAGGTATGAGGAGAGAATGCCAGAGGTCTCATGACCTCTCACTTTTCTCTAACACAGATGGAAACCAGCATTGCAGGTAATTTCAGGGGCCTCTCGGTAGCACCGGCTGCCCACTGGGAAAGACATGCAGCAGATCTGCCTGAAAAATTGGCTGGCTCTCAATAGATTGACACTATCATTGTACGCCTTCTTCCTTGATAAAAAGAAGGTTCAGTTGTTCCTCAGTGTTAAACTTAACACTCACAGTTTGTCTTCAGTGAGTAGCCCTAAGGTCCCTAACCAGAAATGCATAAATTTGCCAGGGCACAAAAGTACCTGTATTTTCCTATCATGTTGCTGTTCTCATTTGATGATGCAAAATGTAAATCGATGTAAATCATTATGTAAAACATAAATGGAGTCATTCCTTTAAAGTTTTCTGAGAGTTCCCATTGCATTTAGGGTGAAATCCAAACTTTCTTACATGAGTTGAAGTAGCCACAGTGTCAGTCTTGCCTGTATCTCTGAGCTTATTGCGTCCTGCTTTGGTTCACAGGGACTTTCTGCAGCTCTCGCCTCTCCTCAACTTTGGGGAGCTTTGTCTTGCCAATGGAGACCCTGCAACTCAACTTTGGAGGTGATTCTTCCAGACACTGTAGTTGCTTTGCCTATAGCCGCCAGTGGCTGTGAGTTAATGTCCCTGGCTGTGCCCAGCCTCCCATAATTGTCCAGTATGGAAGCGTGAAAGCCCAGTTCATGCTTTCATGGGGCAGAACCTACTGTGTAGAGTTCCGTTTGAGTCTGCCATGACCCCCTTAATGGTGTCTGCCCCACGCCTCTCCTGCTTCGTCCACCCTCACGAGCCTTCTACAAGCACTTCCCTCCCAATCCTCTTGCACTGGACTCTTCCTTTTAGGGCCTGTGCCTTGGAAATCCATCACCCAATTGAAATACTCCCTCTCCAGCTGCTGCTGGGGGAAAACAAGAAAAACCAAAATCTCTTCCCAACCCAGTAAACCACTCTACAAAGGTAGTAGAGAAAGAAAACAGTTTTCTTATTGAATAAATATTAGACCAGAAAGTGATGCACATGACAGGCAGTCTACTAGGAGAGTTGCCAAGACAGAAATCTGACCCTTTTACATGGCCAAGTAGATAGAACCCATTGTATACATGTTCTCAAGACAGACTACTCCTTAAGAAAGAGGACTTGACGGCACTATTTGCTACATATAGTTTATGCTAAATTCACCTAGTAATTAGGGTGACCATTGGGGTTAATTCATTCCTATCTTTATGTCAGCAGATAATTTTGCAGCTTGGAGCCTGGTGCCTGCTGAAGCTAGGCTGCCATCTTCCAAAAGAGTCTGCGAGATAGGGACACTATTTTCTTTGGATGTTTGTATTCCAAAGAGATGTTCGTCGGGTCCTGGAGAAAGACATTTCTGGGTCACAGAGCTGAAAGACACTTTATTTAGCTTTTAAAATAATTTACATTTATTTCAAAGAGACAAGAAAGGACTTACAACTTTTCTGTAGTAAATATTCTAAGAAAAAGGATGGGCAACATCTCTTCCCTTATTGTTTATCTGTGAGAATTAAACCTCTTATTTTAAATTTTTATTTGTCCTCATACTATAGGTCTAGCTGCCCTAGAGACTCCATCATATTCCTTGTGCTATTTTATGTAGCGCTTTCTGAATGTTTGATACATACACAATAATAGATGTAACATATACTTTAAGTTATAAAGTCTATTAATAAAGTAAACACGAGTGAACCATGCATCCAGCTTGAGAACTGGATCTTAGGTATCCTTGATGGCACCCCCAGAGGTCCCCTAACCTGCATTTTGTGTTTATTATTTCCTTGCTTGTACCACATACACACGCTTTCCTAACCAGTAATTCTAAATGAAACCTGTAGTTTACCTCTGCTTAGTTTTGAAGTTAAGAAAAAAGGTGCACTGTGTGGAGACTCTCAGTACTAGCTTTTCACAATTACCATTGTTTCTAAGACTCCCAGGTGGTTGCATTTCGCTGTGCATATTCATTTTTGTTACTGTTTAAATATTTCTTTATGTGAATACATAAGCCTTTATCTATTCTCCTGTCTGTGGACAACTGGGTTGTTTCCTGTTTTGCGATATGAGGAACATGCTTCTCTGAACATTCCCATTGTGTCTCCTGGCGCCATATGCAAGTGTTTCTCTGATGGGTACGCCTAGGAATGGAATTACTGGGCCCTCTGTTTTATTTTCCTGGGTAAGCCTCTGAAAACATCTTGTTCGTTGCTTGTTTCCTGCTCACTGTGGTCCCCTTGCCTCTGTACCAGTGTCCGCAGGGCTTTGTCTCAGTCTTGGTACATGTTGGCTCTAGACCTACTACTGTATCCATGAACGTGAATGACCCAATTCCAGATGACCAGTTTTTTGAAACAGATCCTCCAGAAATCAATTGCTATCTATTCTTGTAATAGCAATGAAGAAAAAAGTGAGGAATACTGGGAAACTGGGATGATTGTTAGCCTGAAAATAGAAGTTTTAAGGGAGGAATTAGATGCCTCGGCTGTATTTTTAAACGTTGGGGTTTCTGACTGTCAAGGTCTATTATTAGTTAAAGTTAAAAGGGTTTTCTCTTCCAGCTGCCACTGTGTTTGAGTAAACAAAAATTCTGTGTAAGACTTCAGAATCTCAGTAAGCAGGGTAATGTCTGTATTAATAAAAATGTTAGAGTAAAATTTGCCAAGAGTTAGTATGCTGATAATAGATATTGGCTGCAGAGGGACAATAGCATGTATTTGGGTAACACATTTGATATGCGGTGTTGTGTTTGGTATCATGAAACATAAGTCATTGTTGAATTTCTCTTAAGAAGCCACCTCTTCAGAAGGGGTGGGAAGGGTTTGTCAGATGGTAGGGTTTAGAAATTTAGGTATATCTTTAAGTGTAGCTTAAAACCTTACTTCATTGATTCCAGCAGTTTTAAGCCCATATTTTAATTGAGGGTTGGGTACCTATCGGCCCGAAGCCATCTATCTAATGAACACGATGGTGCTGGAAAGGGGCATTGCCGAATTTAGTGTTGGTTTGTGTCTTGGAGAAAGTTGTTCAGTTGACTTGGAGAGGAATGTGTGGGAATACAGTTCCAAGAATCACTGACACAGCTCTCCTGGGAACCCACTTCAAATATGTAGATAACATAACAGTCGGCATTCTTGGCGTAAACAATTCCCACTGCTTTGCAGGATACGTTCCTTCTTACAGCACTTTGCTGTACTACCAGCTGTTTTCCTTGACTAGTTCAATTGTGACAATGTAAACCCTTTTAAAATTCATTTTTTTATCAGTTTCTGTCCACTAGTAAGAATTTTCTCTTAGCTCCACTGAGAGTTGGGCTTTTTGGAATTGTCATGTTGCCAGTTTTCTTTCACTTGGAGGATGTGTTAATCTATTTCCAGAATGCATTTTAAGTATCACCCTCATCTATTCTTAAACTACGGATTTATCATCCTGTTTAATCTTTTTAAAAAAGAGATTAGAGTTTGGAGATACATCTTCTTTTGGAATTTCTTTCTAGTTAAAAGTTAGAACAATTGCCTGCTTATAATTAGTGTCGAACATAACACTTTTTAAAATCTAAAATTGCCCTTAATTTTCTACCGGCTTTAAAGTTTGGGGAGCTGCAAATGCCTTTTATTCTGGGGGTGAGGATGATTAATGTGTGAAAAAAACTATAGGCAAACTTTAGGGTCAATCAGACAATAAATATCTCAATATCTGTTGAAAATATAGCTCTGAAATCTCAGGAAACTCTTTTTGCTTAAAAATATTAAGTGCCAGAAAAGATTAAGGATACTATGCTGAATTGCATGTTTAGATGAAAGATTGAGAAATCTTTCTCTTCTATTGAAAGATTAAATGATTTTGAGAGCATTTTTAGTGTAGGTTAATAATTAAGCAAATAAGTGAGATCTTTGTTAGTTTTGCTAGTTTTGATAAATTTCCCTATTCCTGTTACTATAAGAGGAAAAAGGTGTGCAGCTATTCTAGGAATATCCACAGTATCCAATGAGAAAATATTATGAGGGTGTGGGGGTAGGGGTGGAAATACACACAAATTATCTGTTACTTCGAGTATTCTTTTTTCAATCTTTTCATCTAAACTTCAGCCCCTCACAATTCACCTTCCTCCTGTTCAATGACCATTTTGTACCTTCAATTTGAATTTGTCTGGGAGCAATCATGCAATTAAGATTTCACTGGTGATCACATTTTAAATTTCATTATGAGTAATTTTTCACTAAGAGGTGGCTGCCAACCTTGTGGTTAATACATCATGTAAAATCAGCTCCTGGATTAGAAGAGCTATTTCTTAACATTTGTACATTCTCCTCATGGTATACCTGGCACATTGTCCTTGTGCCTTGAATGTTTGTTGAACTGAATCCTTTGGAATCCTGGAACACTGGCTATCAGAGAATCACAAAGTTTAAACTGGATCTAGCAAAGTCCAAGCGAGTATAGTTCCTGGAAAAGCTTCTTATGTTGGGATAATAGTTAGTGGTGGGATGTTGGCCAATTTCAATGGTGTTTTATTAAACAGACCTCCGCTACTCACCTTGACTTGACCTTGGCCTGTTCATGGCACCCTATCTGGTTTTATTCAAGCCAGACTTAATGTTAGTTAGGAAGTCATATGGTTGAATCATCTGGAAATTTTGCATAATATGACAGTTTTCTCCGAAAACAGTTTACAGCACATGTTGTGTAACACATAGATTATGGTGGAGATGGCATGGGCCTGCAAATGGTCTTGAGCTGAAGTGTCTAGGGTCTCATAAAAGTCAGATGGTAGGATAAATAAGATAGTTAATATAACAGCTTCTAACTTCCCTTTTTTAAGGGGATATATTTTCACTGAAATACGTGCATGTGCGGGAACAGAAAACCAAACACTGCATGTTCTCACTCATAAGTGGGAGTTGAACAATGAGACTACATGGACAAAGGGAGTGGAATATCACATACCAAGGCCTGTCGGGAAGTGCGGGGGAAGGGGAGGAAAGCATTAGGACAAATAAGTGTGTATGGGGCTTAAAACCTAGATGAGGTGTTGATGGGTGCAGCAAAGTACCATGGCACATGTATACCTGTGTAACAAACCTGCACATTCTGCACATGTATCCCAGAACTTGAAGAAGAAGAAGAAGAAATAATAATATGTGTATGTGGTGTGGTTATTGTAAACACAAGTTTATTGAAAAAGGCAGCATGGGAGAATAGTAAGAATTTGGGGTTTGAAGCCAGCTGGTCTTGAATTTCAATCGTGTTTCTGACTTCGTGGGTCCTGGAAAAGCCAATCTGAGCTTCCATTTTTCTCTCATAAAAATAGTGATAATTATACTGACTCTGTGGGGTTGTTACAAAGTGTCTGGTACACAGTAGGCATTAAATACTAGGACTTTCGTGATTTAATTGTCATTGAAATTGCCTGACCCTTTCAGATCTGGGTAAGATTGTCTTTGACCTCTATTTTTCAGATTTTGGGAAATCCAGTCCCCTACCCCAAATTTTGGGAATTCTTCAGGTTCATACATTTTTGTGTTCACGTCTGTTCTTAAATTCTAGCTTCCTCTGAATTAATTTTCCTCTTTGAGTGAACAAATCAAGTAGGATAAGTTGTTCAAAGCATTTCTGGAGTGTTGAGAGAGTCAAATGTATTGGGAGATAATTATGCTTTGAAAACTAAGGCAATAATTGATACCAACGATGATAGAGGAAATATTTTTAGATCTGGATAATTTGTTTGAAAGGTGTCACTTATTTTCTATGTCAGTGTATATCCTTGAAAGTTTCAGAATTGAAAAGACAATTTTAGTTTGAGGCTAGCCTGAACAACATGGTGAGACCTTGTCTCTACAAAAGAAAAAAAAATTAGCTGGGTGTGGTGTGGTACATGCCTGTAGTCCCAGCTACTTGGGAGGCTGAGCTATGTTTGCAGCATTGCATTCCAGCCTAGGGGGCAGAATGAGACTCTGTGTCAATTGAAAAAAAAAGAAGAAAGAAAAAAAGAAAAAGAAAAATCCCCAAAACAAACAAGACAATTTAAAAAGAGCTGGAATAGAGGGTTTGAGAAGTACATGGTGTGGCTGGTCAGTTTACAAGGGTGTGGTGATGAGATTTAGCAGTTAGTCCTCAAAACAAACCTGAAGCCAAGTGCCATAAACAAAATAAAATAATGGATCATTTGATAGGATTAACCATAGGTGGCATTCCAACTCTTGAGGGGAAGAGTACAAGACACTAGCAGAATAATTGTCAGATTCCATTAAGAGTGGAATGAAGGCATTTTTATTCTGTGAAGTGTGGTGAAGTTTCCCTCCCACACACCTGTTATACATTACCACAATATATTGGATTAGTTTAACTTTTATTTTGACTTCTTTATTCATTTCATTGGAACATTAAGATATTTTATAACGAATCATTGGCTATCTTATTTCCTTGCTTTCATGTGAAATACTATCTTGAAATGCTGCCCTTCTGGGAATTTTTAGGTGAGGAAGGTAGACATGAATATTTTCAAATACATGAACCGTTGGCATGATTGTTCCACACGCTGGCCCCTTTCCCACCGGAGATAGCTCATTAGGGGAGTTTTGTGTTATAGGATGAGTTTGAAGGCTCAACTTCATACAGTAATTGCCACTGCTGTTGTATTAGTATTACAAAAGCAAGCAGCATTTACTGAAAACTTACATATGCCAGGCACAGTGCCAAGTATTCTCTGTGCATTGTCACTCAAGCGTATGTTGCAGAGTTGGGCCTCGAGCAAGACCTGTCTGACTCTAGAGCTCGCACTGTTGATTGCTGCTCGATGGCTTTGCTTCTGTAACAGCTGCTCCTGGAGATGTGGGAATTCACAGGCATGTAAGGAAAGAGAGCGTCTGGTTTCACGTTGGATTATGGTGTGGCCCTCAATCTATCAATATTATTGATGGGATGAGGTCAGAGGATAGAAGGTTCTTGGAAAACAAATTTCTAGATAGGGCTGGGACAGAGGCTTTTCTGTTTTTATATCCCCAGTGCTTCACATAATACCTCGCATGTGGAAAGGCCCTGAAGACAGATGTGGCAGGCTCTTTTCTTGGATTAGCAGTTGAAAAGAACTAAAAAACCACTTAGCATACTCTGTACAAACATCTCCTTTATTCTGTGAAAGAAAACACTAGTGGTAGAAAATAGGCTAATGGGAATATTGAAACTATGGTGCATTTTCCAGGTTTTCAATAATAGATTTGAGACGTTTGACAATGCCGAGATGAAGCTCTTGAGTGTTTTAGCTGGAGGATTCTGGAAATCCTTCTGGAGTTTATGTTTGGAGGAATTAATAGAGAACGCTTCCACATTTTGGTTTCTAAAGCTTTCATTTTGCTTTTGATTTTCAGGGGTCTACTTAATTCCAAGTGCTCTGGAAGAAGAGAATGCTGCTTTGTTAACCTAAGGGTCAAGTGGTTAACTTAGTGGTTTTAGTTTTGCTTGGATAACTTTTCTTCTTTTAGAACTCAGGGTTTCGATTTTGAAAGTGAGATTAAACAAATACATAGGAGTCACAGGAAAAAGTAGGTTGGGCTGATCAATTTTCATCTAGATTTTAAAATGTATGATTAATTTTAGATCTAGGAATAATGGTGCTGTTAGGAAAAATAGTTTTAGAGGACATTTAATTTTGCATTAGGAGCGTACTGTGCCTGAGTTTTCATTTTAAGCTTAGTATTAAGAAATTAGTATTCAGATGCAGTCCTACATCTGCCAGAGCTGTCCAGAGGCAAAAGTATGCTTCTCCCGAAGGGCATTATTACTTACTTGAAACAGAAACTGGGTATGTGCCTGTTCCAGTAATGGACACGTCAGAGTAGAATAATTACCCTAACAGAGGCAGCTTCCCTAACTTCTTGTGTTTTGACTAGAGAAAATAACTCTTAGCGATGCATAAGACACCCCTCAACATGTTCTCTGAATGGTTGCTAATGTTATTTAGCAATAACCTAAATTAAATGATGTTTCCTGCTGTAACTGGGCTGTAAGCAGGGTAGTGATATGATTATAGAACTCAGAAAGACCTGAGTTCAGAGTTTGCCACTTGGAATCTATCTGTATTTCCTTAAAACTTCAATTTTGTCATCTGCTGGGTGAGGATATAAGTACTTGAAAAGGTATATGGTATTTAGCCCGTGTGTGAGCGTTGTGTTTGTTGTTGTGTGGAATGACGCCAGTGTCTTGGTGACTGCTGATAGACGGGTGTACCCTTTTGGTCAGTGCCCTTCAGGAAGTGGTGGTGGGTTAGGGTCAAACGTTTTTAAGCAATGGGGTGTGGCCTGGACATTAATCTTGCAACTCTTTTCTTTTTAAATTTTGTTTTCCTTTCATTTCTAGGTTACATGTGCAGAATGTTCAGGTTTGTTAAATAGGTAAACGTGTGCCATAGTAGTTTGCTGCATCTATCAACTTGTCACCTAGGTGTTAAGCACTGCATGCATTAGCTATTTGTCCTGTTGCTCTCTCTCCTGTACGCCTCCCCGCCAACAGGCCCTGGTGTGTGATGTTCCCCTCTCTGTGTCCATGTGTTCCCATTGTTCAGTTCCCACTTATGAGTGAGAACTTGCGGTACTTGGTTTTCTGTTTCTGTGTTAGTTTGCTGATGTGTTAGTTTGCTGAGGATGGTGGTTTTCAGCTTCATCCATATCTCTGCAAAGGACATGATTTCATTCCTTTTTATGGCCGTATAACATTCCATGGTGTATATGTACCACATTTTCTTTATCCAGTCTATCATTGATGGGTATTTGGGTTGGTTCCAGGTCTCTGCCATTGTGAATAGTGCTGCAGTAAACATACATGTGCATGTGTCTTTATAGTAGAATGATTTATATTCCTTTGTGTATATGCCCAGTAATGGGATTGCTGGGTCAAATGGCATTTCTGGTTCTAAATCCTTGAGGAATTGCCACACTGTCTTCCACAATGGTTGAACTAATTTACATTCCCACCAACAGTGTAAAAGTGTTCCTATTTCTCCACAGCCTCACCAGCATCTGTTTTTTGACTTTTTAATAATCGCCATTCTGACTGGCATGGGATAGTATCTCACTGTGGGTTTGATTTGCATTTCTCTAATGATCAGTGATGTTGAGTTTCTTTCATGTTTGTTGGCTGCATAAAACAAAAATGTACTCAAGATGGATTAAAAACTTAAACGTAAAACCCCAAACCACAAAAACCCTAGAAGAAAGTCTAGGCAATACCATTCAGAACATAGGCATGGGCAAAGATTTTATGATGAAATCACCAAAAGCAATTGCAACAAAAGCTAAAATTGACAAATGGGATCTAATTAAACTAATGAGCTTTTGCACAGCAAAATAAACTATCATCAGAGCAAACAGGCAACCTGCATAATCGGAAAAAATTTTTTGCAATTACCCATCCGACAAAGGTGTAATATCCAGAATCTACAAGGAACTCCCAACAAATTTACCAGAAAAAAAGAGAAAGATGAGTGGGA